>LTAE01000521.1:0-22642 GCA_001647135.1 Pontederia paniculata
CCAAGTTACCTATCAAGCCTCTCTCGAGGTCAAGGCAACTCGGTTCCCCTCTCTATCTAAATCTACAAGTCAAATCAAGATAGTGTTACTCGCTTCGGGACAAGCTCCAGAGGTAGGGGCAAACTCACACCTATCCCCTAACAAAGAAGGCATAACCTGGACTAAGGTTCCCCAAAAGTCATCACTAGCCTCTCAGCTCATTATGTGAAGGTGGCAACACTATAAGACCCTTGACAGTGCGCACTTGGAAAAAATCAAACGAATAACAAAGAAGTATAAAAACACCATCTACCAACACATTTCAGCACACAAGATTAAGTGGACGATAGAGAAGCAAAAGTTCAAAGCATTTCAAAGCAAATAGAGTAAAACAAAGTATTCCCCAGGATCCCGACGATAGGAGTCTAGCCGAACATCCTGAGTAAAGAAGTTACATAAGCAAAATAAAATGCAGCCAACATAGTGTCTGCTCGAAAAATAAAGTTCAGTGCCAAAAGAAAAAATAAGTTCCGGCCATCCGTCCTCCTTGGTCATGTCGTCCTCCTCTCCTTTTATGCCCCTATGTCCTCTTCAGACCTTCTATTTTGTGCTTCCCCAAAATCCGTATGTGAGAAGATCTTTAAAATTTCAAAAATCTCAAAATCTCGCTAGGTGAGGGATCAGCTCCGCAAAATCCGGATGTCAGTTGTGGATGTTACCTCGGTTCCTCGGTTGCAACCACAAAAACGGAAGGAATTCAAAATTTCGAATGTTCAAATAACTAAAATCATGAAATCTGATTAAAATCTTCTTAAATTAGCTTAAATTCTCAAAATCCAATAATGATGATGTCGAATTTTCATAATGCTAAATATAAAAGTAAATCAACATAAATTATTTACAAAAATCGAGATTGGGGTAAGCTTTTCGGGGGTTGGGTCAAGCTATTTAGGTATACTCTTTCCTGTCATCACTTAAATATGACAACTTTCAAATTTGTATCATTTTTATATTTGACAACTTCCAAATTCTTATTTAAATTTTTAAAAAAAATTAGAAATTTTAAAAAGATCTCTTTATTTTTAAAATTTTCATATTTGTCATGACCACAAAAAGATAATCCTTGATATAAAAAATATTTTATACAATCAAGTGATGCACATAAACAAATTATATAGTCATTTTTTATTTGATCTGATTGTTTATTTAGAACTCAATAGATTGATTTTGTTTCAATAAATCCTCACATTTATTAATAGCTTGATGATGAACATTATCAAGTCCTCCAACATGAATATCAAGTTTGTTTCTTTTGTGCCATTTTTGGTTTCATAAATGCATCACCTTCAACTTGACTTTCAATTCGATTTTAAAAAAAATAGCAAAACAAACAAAATATTGCATCTTTTATAATATCACATTATATTCTAACCAATTGGAGTATTGGTTAAACCAATCTAATCATCCACCAATTTCTATTTGAGGGTAAGTATGATTTCTAAATTGGAACGAACCTCTAAGAAAATAAGATATCCTAATTTAATCTTGAACATTTGGATAATATTTTAAATTTTTTCATCCTTCTCCAAAATTTAATAGAAGTGTGCTTAAATTAATTCGCCTTTGTTTTGGACTATGGATTTTCATTCATATTATTTTACAATCATTTCTTATCTTGTTTCCTTCTTCATGAAATATATTTTATGAAGGAGGTGACATTTTCTTCAAATACTTCTCTATCCTCATAATTAACTACAAAATTATTATGTTCGTATACAATCTAAATTGAGAAAATTCAAAGAATAAAAAAATATATATTATAAACATATGAATTTTCTAAAAATACATCCAAGTTAAAATTAACCTCTTGAGTTTGAAAAATGATGAATAAACTACAATAAAATTCATTAAAAAATCAATACATTTTTTTAAAAATTAAATTTGTGTAAATTAATAATAATTCACATAAAAATGTTTATAGGTATATCTAAATATGGCTTAATGAATGTGTACCACATTTAAATAGGGTACATAAAGTCTCCTATTTTGCGGATCGATGGATTTGAGATGTACGATTAAAAATAAATAACCTATTTAATATTCATATTTTTTATTTATTTTTCAACCATTTATCTCAAATCCAATGGTCCAAAAATAGAGGCACGATGTATCCTACTTATTAGGGTACACCTCCATTAAATCCATCTAAATAACTAAGGAAATTATTTGAAATAAAATAAAAAAATTGAGGCAAAAACTTACTCGTATAGTTTGAAAAAAGTTTTTTTTGATAAAAGATAAGTGCTTTGTTGTTGTAAGTGTTAAGATGGACTCAATTTATATGGTTTAGATATGGGATGAAAAGTTAAGTTGTATGTGAGCTGAAATGTAACTTGAAAAAGAAAAAAAACAATTCTTGCTATTATCAAGAATCAAACCTTGGACATGTTGGCTCGAATTTGCCACTCTATCCAAAACATGATATGAAATAAATATACCTACTAAGGTATTTATTTTTTAGTGGGGTGTTGACCCACTTGCCTTTGCCTTTGGTTGAGTCAAGTTATCGGGGTGAGCTATTCATTTTTTTTATCTTCATCTTTTCATATATTTAAATTTTTTTTATAAATAATATTATAAATTTATAATAAAACATTGTAATATTGATAAAATAAATTAATTAATGATAAAAAGTTTGAAATTATTATAAATATAAGTAATCTTAGTATTAATTAATTTTATTATATTAATATCATATTTTTTTTCATTCATGTCGAGTTTCGAATTATTAGGTTATCAAACATTGACTCCACTACCAGACAAATAATTAACTAGGTCGGGTCAGGTTTTGACCCCATTCAAGTTCGCAACTTAACCCAACTCAATCCAATCCAAAAGTGATCAAGTCAAATCGGGTTGACCAGGGTTGATCGTGGGTCAAACCCATGCTCACACCTAACCTAGCTAAGTGAAAGATTTACTGGTGATCCCTCTTGAGAATTCTTCCTCGAGTTCCTATATAAGATAAAATAATCTAAGCCAATATCATTTCAAAAGATATTAATAAGAAAAAAAGACATTATTTACATGGAAAAACCCTCCCACAAGAAGGAAAAAAAAATCAATGACAATCATGTAGAACTTCACTGATTCAAGAAGAAAATTACGATGTCTTTCGAAATTTGTCCAAAATTGAAATAATAATCCAAAAGTGATCAAGTGAAATCGGGTTAACCAGGATTTATCATGGGTCAAACAATGCTCACACCTAACCTAGCTAAGTGAAACATTTGATGGTGATCCCTCTTGAGAATTCTTCCTCAAATCCCTATGTAAGATTAAATAATCCAAGCCAATATCATGTCAAAATATATTAATAAGGAAAAAAAGACACAATTTTATGGAAAAACCCTCCAACAAGTAGGAAAAAAATCAACGACAATCATGTAGAACTTCACTGATTCAAGAACAAATTTTAATGTCTTTCGAATTTTGTTCAAAATGGAAATAATAATCCACTAAGAATAGACAAACATATAATATTAGAGAAAATATGAAATAAACAACAAAAATAATATCACTTGATTACTATAATTCTCTATGATCACAATATCAAGAGACCTTCGGATATCCTCTCAATATAGATTTATTTTTTATTCATTGATATTCAAGAAGAACTTCTTTGTCTTCTTTATCAAAAACTATTCTTTTCTTCTCTCATATCCTCACTCAAGAGAGATCTTCTCCTTTCTATGACATCGACAATTATGATCACCAATAAAAAGAAACCATTTGTTTTCTTTTTTTATATGTCTTGGCCACCATCTTTATAGAAGAAAGAAATTTTCTTTTATATATTAATCAAAATTAAAGTCAAAGAAAACTTATCTTTTAAGTATTAAAAGAGTTTAAAGTCTAATACACTTCTACTGGGATGGACACTTCAGCCCAACGATTCCTAAGAGAGGTGGTTGTTTTTTATATAAATAATAAAATACATTTAAAATAGAACAAATATATAAATGAAATTAATAATATAAAGAATTACTAAAGTATAAGTATATATAGTAATATTTAATTAATTTTATATAAAGATTATATTTTTTGATGATTTAGGTCGAGTTTTGAGTTACTGGATTATCAAACATTCACTTCATTACCCGATCAAAAATTTTATCGTTCAAATTAGGTTTGATTCGATTCAAGGTAGTGACTCAACCCTGATCTATCCATAAGTGGTCGGGTCAAGTCAAGTTCATGGGATTGATCGGGTCAAGTCAAGTTCATGGGATTGATCGGGTCAGATTAAAACCATGCTCACCCCTAACCTAGCTGAGTGAAACCTTTAGTGGTGATTCCTCTTGAGACTTCTCCCTATACTTCCTACATATGAATCAAATAATCTAAGCCAATATCATGTACAAAAATAATTAATAAGTATAAAAGATATCATATTGTTGGAGGCTTTCAATATATGCAGGTGGGCGCACACCGTGTAAGTAAAAGAAAAAAAGATTTGTGATGGAGTTGGATACTGAGTCCAACTCCAACACATTACACGATATTATAAAAGGATGTGCATGATCGGCCGTGAAATTATGCATGAGCGAAGGTGAAAAAAAGGGTCTTTTTGGAGTCGCCATCGCGCCGCACGGCCATCGAGAAAGAAAGAGAATTGAGAGAGTAAGAAAAGATTATTTTGGGGTTTTGTTCGAAGACGAGTTTTGATCCATTTTTAATAAAACTTCAGGCACATATTTTCTATGATCTTCTCATCAATCTCTTATATTTCGGTGAGTGAGATCCTTCTAACACCTATCCGTTATTCGAAGAGATTATTCTGCGAGATTCAATATTAACTCTTGAGGCTTCTATTTATGTATTCTTGAGATGAGAGAAGAAACTTTGTATCCTACTTTTTCATAATGAAAGATTTGTTGCTCGCTCCCGTAGTTTTTTTCTCTCACCTTGATGAGTTTTCCACGTAAATCTTGTGTGTCTCTGATGTGATTTAATTCTCTGTATTATTTTCATCATCCCATTTAAATTTATGTATTAAGGGAAAGAAGATATTTCAGTAAATATTTGTTCAACGTTTTTCCAACAGTGGTATTAGAGCAAGATTATTCAATTGCATAAATATAATGGAGGACAATAAAAACATCAGCTAGATGCCTATGCTGATAGGATTAAATTATTCTATTTGAGAACCTCGGATGAGAGACTATCTGATTTATGATCTTATCAAAGGTGCTACTGTAAAATCCAAGGACATGGATGATACAAAGTGGGGGAGACTAATAATTAAGACATTTGCACAAATTCGACAGTGGATCGACGATAAGGAATTTCATCATATTAAAAATATTGATGAGCCTGATTAAATCTAAAAAAAATACAATAGATGTAAGAGCATAAATCACCGCAGAATAAGGTTCTACTGATGAAGAAACTTGTTAACTTGAAGTATAAAGATGATAATTCTATTGCAAAACATCTAGGTAGCTTTTAGAAATTGATTAACAAGTTTACTTCAGTAAAAATCATGTTTGATGATGAAATTCAAATATTATTGTTACTGAGTTTATTATCTAATATTATTGTTACTGAGTTTATTATCTAATAGTTGTCTCTTTGAATAATTCTACTTCAGGAGAAAAGTTATCTTTAAAAATTATCAATGATAGCTTATTCAATGAGGATGCAAGAATACAAGAGCACATACTCAACAACTCATCAGAAGCATTGATTGTGAAAGACCGTGGGAGAAACAAACAAAGAAACTCTTATAGCCTTGACCGATTGAGATTCAGAGGAAAATCGAAGTCCAAAAAAGAACTTACTTGTCATTATTGTGGCAAGCTGAGACACTTCAAGAAAGAGTGCAAGAAACTAAAACGTAACAAAAGTCACATGAAGGGTCTAACAATGCTGAAAAGGAGAAGAATGATAATGATGAAAACAACGTTGTAGTGGCCACATCTGGTGATGTGTACTTTCTTACTGAAGAAGATTGTGTCAACATTATGAGTCAAAACTCAATTTGAATCTTAGACACTGCAACTTCGTTTCATGTTACCCCTTATAGAGATGTCTTCTCGATATATATAGTGGGTACATTTGAGTCAGTTAAGATGGGGATAAGTCTGAGTCCCTAATTTATGGCATTGGTGATATTAAGTTGAAGACCAACACAAGTTAAAATTATGCTGAAAGATGTGAGACATGTACTTGATGTTTAGTTGAACCTAATTTCAGTTGGAAAATTAGACGACGAAGCCTATAAGAGCAACTTCAAAGAGGGAGTGTGGAAACTCAAGAGAGGTTCACTACTTCTAGAAAGAGGACAAAGATATCATACGATTTACAAGACTGAAGCACAAAATTGCACTGGTGAAGCAAACATGACTGAAGAGATGTCTCATTCGGAATTGTGGCATAAGAGACTTGGTCACATTGACGAGAAAGGACTTCAAATATTGACTCGACAAAATTTACTTTCAAGTATAAAAGACACGTATCTTTATGTATGTGTGCATTATTTAGCTAGTAAGCATACCGGGGTTTCATTTAACAAAACTTCATCTACAAGTTCGCAAATACTTGATTTGGTGCATACTAACATTTGTTATATGAAGAATAAAACTCTAGATTATTCTCTTTATTTTGTCACATTTATTGATGATCCTTTAGAAAGGTTTGGGCTATTCCTATAGAGCAAAAAGATCAGTGTTGACATAATTCAAGTAATTTTATATCAAAGTTGAGAGAAAAACTAGCAAAAAACTCAAGTGTGTTCGTGCAAACAATGGTAGCGAATATAGAAAGTTCGTTTCAGGAGTACTGCAACATCTTTGACATTAGACTTGAGAAGACAATTCTTAAGATTCCTCAACAAAATTACGTGGCTGAGAGAATGGATAAAATAATTGAGGAACGTATCAAATGTATGTTGCCACATGCTAAACGAAGGGCTTTTGGGTGAAGCATTGATTACTATGATTGATCTAATATCATTCACCATTAGTACCTCTGGATGGTGGTATATCTCTGAAAGTTTAGACAGGAAAGAATGTTTCATACAAACATCTTAAAGTGTTTGGTTGTAGAGTCTTTATTCACATCCAAAAAGATGAGAGATCAAAATTTGACAGCAAGTCAAAAGAGTGTATCTTCTTTGGGTATGAAGATGGAGAGTTTGACTACAAATTGTCGGATCCTATTGACAGAAAAGTTATCAGAGCATAGATGTAGTGCTCTTGGAACACCAAATAATTTAAAATCTATCGAAAGATAAGGAGTCAACATTGTTCAAAGATTATCTAGTTGAACTGAGTTTAGTTGAAGCACCATCAGAAGATGACACTATTTCAGAAGATGATCAAGATAATAATAGTAGTGATACTGATAAGATGATTCAGATGTATCTTCGGATAGTCAAGCTAATAATGATGTCGAGCAGCCTATTGAGCAAGATGCATCAGAGCCAAAGCCTTAAATAAGAAGATCGATAAGAGAAAGACATGAATCAAAGCGGTACCCTCCGATTGAGTATGTGTTATTAACTGAAGGGGGGAGAATCAGAATGTTATGAAGAAGTCTTGTCACATGAGCAGAAACCTGAGTGGATGAAAGTCATGCGGGAGGAGATAAAATCTCTGCATGAGAATACTACTTACAAACCAGTGAAGCTTCCCAAAATACAAAGAGCTCTCAAGAACAAATGAGTTTTTTGACTGAAGAGTGAAGAAAATAATTCACACTCAAGATACAAGGCAAAATTAGTTGTTAAGGATTCAGTCAGAAAAAAAGAGTGAATTTTGATGAGATATTTTCACCAGTGGTTAAGATTCATCAATTTGTGTAGTTCGTGGATTAGCTGCTAGCTAGAACTTGGAATGTGAGCAACTTGATGTCAAGATAGTTTTTCTCCGTGATGACTTGGAAGAAGAAATACCTCGTTAGTGGTACAAGAAGTTTGAGTCATTCATGACACAATAAAGATACAATAAGACAAACATACATCATTGTGTCTTCGTGAAATATTTTTAACATGATGATTTCATTATTCTATTGCTATATGTTAATGATATGCTTATTGTAGGTCGTGATAAAAAGCAAGATTGAAAAATTAAAAAATGAACAGAGTCAATGTTTTTCCATGGAAGACCTAGGAGCAACAAAGCACATTCTTGGCATGAGGATCACTCATATTCGAGAGTAGCATAAATTGTAGTTATCCCAAGAGAAGTATATTGAGAAAGTCTTAAAGCGATTTGCAAAAGCATTTTCATCATCACTTGAAAGTCACTTCAAGCTGAGTTCTAGATAGTGTCCTACAGATAATGCTAAGAAAAAAAAGATGAAGAATGTACCACATACATCTGGAGTTGGCAGTATGATGTATGCAATGGTTTGCACGAGGCTAGACATAGCCTATTTAAATTTATGTATTAAAAAAAAGAAGATAATTTCACAAATATTTGTTCAGCCTTTTTCCAACACATATTTATATGGAAAAGTCCTTCAACACGAAGAAAAAAAATCTAAAACAATCACATATCAATTTCACTAATTCAAGAATCAACTATAATATGTTTCTGATTTTGCTCAAACCCCAAATAAAATTCATTACGAACAAGTAAATCAATAATTTTGAGAAAATACTGAATAACAATAAAAGGTATATCAACTGATTATTATGATTTTTTAAGATCATAATACCAAGAAATCTTCAGAAATCCTCTCAGTCTAGTTTTATTATTTACTGATCGCTCTCCAAAAATAACTTTTTCGTCTCCTTTCTCTGAAGTTATCCTTTTCATTTCCTGTAGTAATCACCAAGAGAGAAAAAATGGTTATTTTTTCTTTTCCTATACTCGACCACCATCTTTTTATAGGAGAGAGAAAATTTTATTTTATATACTAATCAAACTTAGAGTCCAAAGCAAAACAATCTTTTAGGATTAAAAGAATTTTAAATTCTAATAAACTTCTATTGTGCTGCACACCTAAGCCGAACAATTCCTTTACCAAAGAGAGGTGATTCTTCCAAGAACGATCAACCCTCCATCGTGATCTCCGTCGCATATCAAAGATCCTCAGAAAAGAAGAGATGATGACCCAAGAGCTCTCTATTCTATCTTTTGTGGCTTGTTATTTTGAATGACGCTTTTTTCTATCATGTTTACTATACAAAGATGAAGAAAAAGTATGAACAATTTCTTTGTTAGTTTTGTGAATACTAGTACTTACTTATTTTGAGTGTGAGTATTTATATATTAATTTTTTTATCTCATCATAAATCTAAAAAGTAGAAGACTTCATAAGTATGAACTTTACTATTGCCTCAACTTCACGCCCATCTTCTTGATTACCATGCAAGAAAGGTTTACTCTTGAAACATATTCTCTATATTCCAAAGGGCCGCGAGGTTGTTATGAAAAAATCAATCGATGTTAACAAAGCTATTTATAATAAATGTTTACACAATGATGGTTGTAAAACAAGGACAAAACATTCTAGCTTTTAGTGACCATCAAAGTATTTCAATAAATTTCTTACTAAAAAAGTTTTTCAATAAATTGTTCGTATATAAAGTTTAAACAAGGTGAACCATTTCCTAAGCATATCATGCATGTTTTGCATAAGAAAGTGTAGGTGTTTATTGTAGCAAAGCATTCTTCATTATTGGACAACAAATGCTCTATACTCGATGAGCATTTTATGATAATAGATCATTTTTCCACATTCAACCAACAAGCAATATATTTGGATAACAAAGATTTAAATTTTGGGATGTCAATCTTATCCAACCAATTTCTACAACATCAAATATTTCAAATTGTTTCAAGTTGATTATACATGGTTCAAATTATGCAAAATCTTATTGGAGACTCCAAAAAGCATAACAAATAAAATCTAATACAAGGGATTTATGTCAAAAGCAGAGGAAAAAAAAGTATGAATGCACATAATAATTAAGGAAAAAATGACATATCCACATACTTGACTATTAAATCAGGCAATATTAAAGTTTATTTTCTTGTCCATTTTGTATAAAAATAGTTTCTGATTATATTTTGTGACGTTCATCATTGTCATTTATTAAAGAAATTTGTTTACTAAAAAAGTATGCCTTAGTAATTCTATCGAAAGGTTATTTGTTTGATGACAACGATAATAGTTATCTTTTAGCTGATGATACTTGTTAATGATATGCTTGATTAATGGATATTTAGTTGCCTAAACTTTCATGATCGAATGTGATTCTTTTTAGATCCAAACAATGAAGCAACTTATTATCTTGTTCTATTGAGTTTGCTAATTAAGATTTTGAATATTCATACAAGATCTCTTCTCGTTTAGTATTCTAGTTTGTTGGAATGGTTGTATACAAAAAAACAAAAAAGTTTCCTCTTAAATCTTATGTTATTTAGAGTACAAATATTAAATTTTGATATTTTAATGATATGCAATATGTATTACATGTGATGCAATATTATTATGGTAAGGTGCAAATAATCTTAGTTAACGAAAGCATCATGTTATATGTTAATATTATGATGAGGTTGCATTCATAATTCCTCTTGTTTGTGTATGAAACATTCGTAATTTGCAAGAGTTTGTTCATGTCTTCTGATAGTACTTCTACATAAAATCCCAATCACTAAAATCTTTTTCTCAACATTTTTCCTCAACCATAACTTGCATATATGATAACACCTTTATAGACAAGAAATAATAAAATATTACAAAAAAAATAATGAGTCAGGGACGAACCCAAGCAAGCACCCCCTCCCCCTCCCCCTCCCCAATTTTTTTATTAGTGTGTATTTATATGTTATTAAAATATACACTATTTATATATATTGGCAACTCTCAATTTTTGGGCTGGTCCATTATTGATATGAGTGGAGGTCGGTCACAAGGGCATGAGACTCTAAAGAATTCAATGTATGGAGGCAATTGTTGATCTCCGCATTGAATGAAGCAAATTTAATTGATAGCATTGAACGAAGAGTGCGATTGAAAGAAAGACGACTTGTAGCTAGCTAGTAACGTCGATGACCAATTGGAGCTTGTTATTGCTATCAAACAAGAGAGAAGAATTCAACATGCAAAAAGGCACACAAGATTTATAATGTTCACCTTTAACTATGCTACATCTTCAAGCAAGAACAAAGTTTTACATAAATTTGAAGAGAATTATAAATAAATGTAGACAATACAAACCTCCAAACTCTTGTAAGGAGAGTCACCATGGACCTCTACATTTTCTCTCGTATTGAAATATTATACGGGTGGCAAAAACTAACAAAATTGGTTTACATATGGGGATACAAATGGAGATGCATGCAGCCTTATTTATATGCTAAAAAAATCCTATATTAGGAAACTCTCTCATATTAAGTAAGAGATGAATTTATTAGCAAATAAAACCTATATAAAACTACAATCACATTCTACATATGAGAGGTAGAAATCTGCAATTAGAATTCTAGGTTAAGTCTAACAACTTTCTCCTTAACTTGAATTCTTTTGATGAACACATATATAATTGACAAATTCTTCCATTTAGACACGACGATATCATTACTGTTACCTCGCCAATTTGTCGAGAACTATCTCCTTCGAATTGGACTTCGTAGTAATGAATAGATACCTTGTTCAGAAGCACCCACATCTATTTTTGGTAACAAAGGGAGCCATAGAATAAATTACAAGTTAATACTAAAAATTAAGGAGAACCTCAAGACCCCCAAAATTATCATTCAATGGACTTCAATTGTGCAACTTCATCTCTTCATTTGATAATAGGTCACGTAAGAAAATGAAAGCTCTAATGCTGATTTATGATTAATATGAACCGAGAAAGAGAAAATCACATAATAAGAAGACAATGATTTACTTGTTCACCTTTAACTAGTTAATCTTCTCGGCTAGTGAAAATTTTTTTATTTGTGTGAAAAAAATGTCAAGTCACTCCTTCGATTAATCCCATATGGATAATTCATGAGAGGGATGTTGAGAATTGTCAAGACATTCTTTGATTATCCTTAATTTAATATTGTGTAGGCTAAGGGTCTGTTTGGTTCAACACTTATGAAGGGAAAGGGAAGATAACGGAGGAAAAGAAAAATTGGGGGAAAGAAATAAAAGAGAATGAAGGTGAAACTTGTTTGGATGATAGAACTAAGGGAAAGGGAAAAGAATTATAATTTTTGTTGGATGAATATATCCTAATGCATATGTTTATATATTTGAATTATATATGAGTAAAATTGAAAGTGTAGTTTAAATATTCTTTCTTCTCCTTTACACTCCAATTTGGGGTTGAAAGAAAAATGGACATTTGAAGGGAATGGAGATAAATGGAGGAGACATTCCCCTTCATTCTTCTCGATTAAAAATCTAACCAAACAACGTTAATCGATTAATCTCATTTTCCTTCTCCTCCTTTACTCTTCTTTTACCTCTAACCATGCATGCCCTAAGGCTCAAAGAAGATGACATTCTTTGGTAGGCTCAAAGGTAGTTGATAATTCATCCAATATAATATGATATCAAAGCTAAGAGAGTGTTAAAAATATAAATTAAAGATGTTGGGGTTGCTTTTTTTTAAGAATAATTAGTAGCTCATTCAATTTAACATATCTGGCATTCAAAATTTCGTTGTAGTCTTTTGCCTTCACTAGTGAAAATTATTTGAGTCAAGATTATTTTCAAAGCATTTGTATTGATTTCAGTGTGCATGTCTCGATAGCAAGATCGACACTCCTCTGACCAACTACACTCCAAGACGCCATTCATTTAGACATGGCCTACGTCTTGGAGCCAAGTCATTAAAGAGTCCTTTCAAAGATTCGTGCCCTTTGAGAGAAGCGTTTGCTCGAGTGCTTGTTCAAGCGCCTGTGTAAGACGCTCCGCACGACTTCGCTCCATGACTCGACGTGCTCAAGATTTACGCTACCAAAATGACTAAAAAGACTTATCTAGGTGTTCCGCCCGTTTAGACATCACACATTGTCTTCAGTTAGAAATGACCCTGTGATAAATGAATGAAGTTTTTCCTTTGGTATATGTAAATAAACGGTTACATTTAATATTTTTCCAAATGACATAGTTAGATACATATTTTTAGTTATGAAATAAAGTTTATGGAGTACATTTTATCAATTATCCACCAACTATACTTATGTCATACTTTAATTTCATTTTATAATGATATTATTATCGTATTGTGATTACTCCATGAATGCATTAACATATATATTTTCTTATGAGAGGAGAGGAGGGAGGTGACAACCTCTCTTTGTGTTTGCAAGGGGTAAACATCCCCTCTACTCCCCCACTCTCTTTTGCGTGACGGTGAATAGGAGAGAGGCGGAGCAAATGATAACCCCCCCTTTTCAACCTATTGTAGCATAAAAGATAGAGATGATTCGTCACCTACATAATTTTCTTATTATTTTATTATTTCTATTTTTAATATTTAAGATTGACGTGAGATAACATGACACTATCACCATTACCAAAATATTAAGAAGTAGAAGATGATTTTATTTTAAAAATAAAAAAATAGTCGGAGGAAATTTATATACTTATCATTCCATTCTATCAATTAAAGAAAATACAATAAAATTATAATATATTTTTTTAAATAAACGAATTATTTAAGATGATCCACCCGCTAACTACCCGAAAAAAAGAAATTATGTAGAAACTCATTCTGGATAATATCAGTGTTCCAACATTTTCCAAACTCTTCTAGAAACTTCCAGTTCCCAGGCTCCTTACCACCTCCTCGCCGGCGGCCCATCCACATCAAATCCCCAAATCGATCGTCTCATCACTATCGGCATCATCCGCAGCAAAGCAATCAATCGATCAGGTGTAGTAGAAATGTTCGGCGTCGTGTTTCCTGACCGGAGCTTTCCGATGGACGCGTCGTCGACTGACGGACTCCGCGACGGCCAAGATCGGGGTGTCGATCGAGGACCTCGCGGCGCTGCCCCCCGTGGTGGACGCCGGAGCCGAACGCAAGGTGGAGCGGATGGCGCTCAGGGTTGGGGAGAACCTCTTCAACTTCATGCAGTCCTTCTGCGGGGTCGACGGCAGCCGCCTGATCGTGCCAACGGACATACTCGATCGGTGGTTCAACAAGTTCCAGGAGCGGGCCAAGAAGGACCCGAGCTACCTCAAAGGTTTTGCCTTGTGAAGGAGATGGATGCATGTGTATTACATCAGAGGTACGAGCTACGATTGGCGTTGCCGTTTTCCTTGTGTTCTTAGAATGCTGGAATCATAGGAAACATGCTGCTTTCAAACACCTTCTCAATGTAGAAGATGTTTAGTTGTACTTCTCAATGTAGTTCATTATAGTAAAGTCAAATTCTTAAGTGGTAATGTGAGAAGGACCTGCATAATTGCTATGCATTATCTGTGCCTCAAATTATGACCAGTCTTCTCTGTTCTAACTTAAACTGAGAAATATTATTAGTGCACAGAGTTTAAGACCTCTCGATTTGATAATCCGTGTTCCTGGATGTTTTTAGTACTATCTATATACTTGAATATCTCTATGGACCAGAACAGCAGGAAATTCCTCTTGGATACGACAGCGAGTCTGAAGTTTGATTTGAATAATTTATCTTCATCATCTAATACCAACCTGATCTAACCATTGGCTACCCTTTTCCTTCTCGGTTCGAAACTTCCATATGGAAGTTCCAATTTGAATGACATTCTCTCATTAATTTGAGTTGAATGCTGATGAAATTTTGTTATGCAAATTTATCCCAAGATTGTTTATTTGGTTAATTTTATCAAGCCTTATAGAATTTATAACTTTCTATTTGTGAAACAAATATTACATTGTAGCACTTCCAAGCATGCAAACATCCTGTCAGAAAAAAGCTTGTAAGCTTCCAAAAATACTTAGTATGTACTTAATGGTTCTAAGTGTTCATCTATTTCGATTTGAGGATTGCGACAAGATCCATATGAAGATGGTGCTACCTTTTCCAGTAAGCAACGTGTTCTGCCACTTAGCTTTTAAGAGTTCGTCTCCATGTTGGCAGACTATGTATGAGTAGAAGTAATCATGGGACCGTCCGACCTCGATGATTTTTTGGTCAGGTTCGTTGGGTCATAAGGTTGTATCGAGTCAAATCTGACCTGAATAATTTTGAGTCAGGTATCGGGCTCACTGGCTGAATGACCCAAAACCATTAGCATCAATGAAAAGGAAACAATTAATTGATGTTAAATATCTTAAAATTATTAAATAAATTTGATATTTAAATATTAATCAACTTTATGTTAATATACTAATCTTCCCTTCAAAAAATTATAATGCTTATTTTTTTCTAAACTTATTAGTATTTTTATATTTTTTTTTACATATACACAAAAATCCAAACCAACCCAATGACTGGATTCAGCCCAACCAAATTAAGACCCAACCTGACCCAAATTTAATTTAGGGTCAGATCAGTTTCAAATATTTTTGGCTCCAACATGATCTGACTCCCAATATCACCCCAAGTATGAGACTTTGTCTAGTGCATAAGATTGTTATTGCTTTCCAAAGTTTTGCTAATTTTAGTTTGTTGTTTGGGCAACTAAGTTTGTAAGTAGCCGATGACAATAAGCAACGTCAGCATAATTATAAATTCATTTGAGGAAGCTGGAGCATAACCTACATTTAGCTGTTATTCAAATTATGTTGTAAAACCATTCAGCCAATTCACGTGTTCAGCTGGATGTTTTTTCTTTCGACCTATCCTCTTGTCATTAAAGCACAATCCAGCGTTTATGTTTTCACATCTTAATTTTTGTTATTAATGGCTTTACCTTTGGTAGGGTGATATGATTATAGTGTAATTGTTCCATTTTTTTTGGTCGGTGTAATTATTTCAATATTGTGTTCACGGTAGACCATCAAGTTTGTGCTTAGGAGTCCTACTCTAATTTGCAAGTAAAAATACATACCTGCCTGATTATCCATGTTGGATATGTGCATTTTAGCATGACCAACAAAGATTGTCACCAGTCAAGAGTAGCACCTGTCTCCATTTCATGTTGATATTCGTTCATCATGATTTAGCTTTTTTTAGGGTGAAACAACATACCGTTTTGATGCAGGACAGATAGGATAGGTGTAGAGTTTTAGTTTTTTTTTTAGATGGAGCTAGAGTTTTAGTTAGTTTAAAATTTTATTTAAATGTTATCATTTTAGGATTTTTAGAATTTGATTGCTAAAGCCTATTAATAGGCATGAAGACTTTATTTTTGTAATTCCAGTTGAATTCATATTCAATTATTTTAGAAATCTGTCCGATTATCTTTTTTGGTGTATTCTGAGTTTATGTCCGGTGTACTATAAATCATCTTATCAATTTATTTTTGGTGGTGTGTTTTAATCATCAATCTTCTTTGAAATTTGTCCGAAGGTTGTAATCTTTTCCACATACAAGCGTCACATTCAGTGTATCTCAAACAAAGGCATCAAATTTGCTAAGACTTGTGATACCTATGATAACTATCATCATATTGTTATTCGTTAACCCATTTGGCTAACTTGATCATAGTAAGGTCAGTTTTCTTTTCTGTATTCCTGGCTTGTGAACTTTGTGAAGTCAGGTAACTCTAGACCCTTTTGTATGTATCATCATATGCTTGATTGTGTCATTTTCAGTGTTCTGAATAATGCCATCAATTTGCTGGAGGCATATCTGCAATCGTTTAGGAGGTAGTCACAACTATGACGTTTTTCATGTAGATTGATAATATTGGTATCCACAAACTCCATTGAAATGACCTGATTTTGAGTAATAATCAATGGCCTGATTATGAAGCATATTCTTTATGAAACCAAACTCGTTTTACTGTCCAATTTCCTCTTTATCACCTACTAGCTGGCTTATTTATAAGGTTTGGAGGTTGCATATTGCTTTAACGAAGGATAATACATCCTTATTTAAATGTTCCTCATGTTTCTTTTGCAGACATTTTACTGGCTAGTTAAGGATTTTTAAGTAGTTTCATCGATCGTCCGACGACTTGGGAATTTCTCTTGGTTTTAAAGAGAAGGGGCAACAGTTACTCCTGGAAACCAAACGATCGCAAAGCTAAGAATGTGTGAAATGTTAGATGTGTGCTGCAACTGGAGATCAAGCTGGCGTCAACTTCTCTCGGGCATCAAAACTGATGACCGTGTTAACATAAGCTACTAATGTTCATTCAATCCTTATCAGTTATGGCTTATTGTAGTGCAGTTAAATCGTGAGAAGTTAAGATGGAGTTGGAATTCTACATATATAAGCAAGCATTGCCAGTAGACCTGATATTTGTTTGTCTATGTTTTCTTTTTAAGCCATTGTTGGGTTGACTTTGTCATAATCTATATGAGTTAACTGGGAGTTCTGTTGGATGGTTCAATATCCAGCCTTCTTTGGTACATGTTAGTCCTTATGGAATGGCTTAGAAATTAAGTCTACATCTTGCTTTTTCTTAAAATGAACAAGATTCCAGCTTCCTGCAACAAACCTCATGCGGTTGTGAAGAGATTGGCTCTAATTTGTTCCAGTGGGCCATTTTGGTTTTTTATAGAGGCCCATGGGCCTCTGATACAAATAAATTGGAAAGACAGATCCGTAAAGTGTAGTGCAAAATACTATTTTCTTGAAACTTGAAAATGCATGTCTTTGTGGAACACATTTAATAGTTTTCTTTATCTACAAGTCGAAAAGTGTAGTGCAAAATACTATTTTCTTTTTCTCTCACAGTTGGCCCAACTTTATATGTGAAAACAATATATCGTTTCATAATTTTAACTTGGGTACATTGCTTCATTTTGTATTTTATTTAAAGAAATCACCTCAACATGCCTTGTAGTTTAGATTTTTTTTTTAAAATAAAAGCAACAGTGAAAGGTTTTCCTTTTTTCGTTTTTATTGTTAATTGTACCATAAATAGTTTCTTTTTATTGTTAAGATTGTAAAGATAAGTTCCGTAATTTAGACCAAACAAATTGTCCTTTTCTATTATTAATTTTGTGTTTAGAACATCATTAGGCCCTCCGGTATTGGACGAGAGTTAATAATAGCATGTCCGAAATTTAATTTTGGTGTCGAAATTTGATTTTCGTATGAAGGGACTGCACTAACGCATTTTAATCATATTAATCGAAGTTCATTGCGTTTACTAAAATTATTAATAGTTATAGTTTCATAATTGATCACTCTATGCAGATGAGTTTAGTAATTGAGATTAAACCAAAATTTGTTGCACCTAGTTATATGGCTAGAAGTAAAGTACAATTATTCTACTTCAAAAAGATATATAAAAATATAAAATAAGCCACTACCTCTTCATGCAAAATTCTACATATAAACTTAAAGTTATTAGAACAATGACTTAGTACAGTGAGTTACCTCTTGACTTAAATATCAAGTTCAATTTTCATTAGTGAAATTTACACATCTTCTTATTTTAAATTGGGACCCGTCTTTGTAATCGAAAAAAAAAACTTAGCACATCTACTACAAAAATCTTGTATATAAGCTTAGCCATCACCTTTGCTGCAAAATCCTTAGGGATCAGTTAATATGAGATAATCTAAATAGACTACCTCGATCAATTAATTTATACCATATTATCATGTTTGATTGCAACATATTATCAATAACTTCTTACTTCTCTGTTAATTTAAATTATCACACCTCTGATAATTAAGATAGGACTCATGAGAGAGAAATGTCTTTCCATATTAGCATAGGGTGAGATACATTTTATCAAAATTATTCATTCAATCAAAATTTTAAAATATTTATATTTTATTAAAATAATATTGTTCAATATTTTTAATTTTCTTAAAAATATTTTATAAATGATTGATAATATAAATTTTATATATTTTGTTTAAACTTTTTTTTTTATTTTTACTAAATATGCTACTATATTATTTTTATTACAAGTATTAGTCTTGTTTTGTAAAAAAAATATTCTCGAAAATAGATGAGTTCGGAATTATTTTTTTATACAAAATATATATTAGTAAAGTTTAATATTTTTAAGATAGTTTAGTAATTTATTTTAATAATTAAATTATAATTTATGTTATTAATATTTTCAAATTATAAGATTTATAAAACAATAATTTATTTTAATATATTTAAATTATCGATTAATAAAAATGAGGAGGTGCAAAATGGTCTTGCATACCTGTAAGTGACAAGACAATCAAGTAAACTGAGACAAGATGGTCTGCAAATTGTAAGAAAGCAGGAAGAGGTCGACGTCCCCCTCAGTCCAATGCATCAACGCACTAGAATATGTATTGGTTTACAACTGTTCTGAGATCATCTCATTTTGCGCCTGGGAGACCATTTGTCCATTTCTGACCCACCAACCTGCACCTGCAGTTCCAGCAACTTCTGGATGCAATCATCTACCAATCTGCAGAACCATGCATGATTTTCATGCATGTTTTATTCTTTTTCTTTTTCTTTCTCAAGTACAGTTCATGAATCATTGATGCTTACTGTTCATACCTCTTCCTGTTCATTGTTGATTTTTTTATTTTCATTAGCCCCCAACAAATAGCAAAAATTAAAGCTGCAAAATTAACTTTTTGCTGATTTCAGAAGAACATTTTCACATGTATGCTGATCTAAGATTGCTGTTACAAACCACTCATGTCTGCGTTCGGACCTAAGAACATGATATACACACCTCCTTTCCCCCACCTGAGCCTTGCATGCATGAGCAGTTATGCACCTCAAAGTCTAAGCATGAACTCTCACCAGAATCAGATGTAACAATAAGTATCTAATTCATCATATGAGAGTTGTACATGTTTTACATTAAGTCGATCCTCTAGCTGTATATGCATGGCTACTCTACAAGTGGACGAGGCTCGATCTTGCTTTCCTCAGTTGCTGATCATCATCAGGAAGCAACAACTGATCGTCAACACTAAGCTCCACCGCTTTCCGGCCGTCGAATCTCTCCGACAGAAAGTAACTTCTCAGCGACTTTATGCTTCTCGACGGTTCAACATCGACAGTGAAGACTGCTCGGACCGGACGGTGGTCGGATAGCCTGGATTCATATCGTTCATATCTCTTTTGCTTTATTCCAATGCCTTGCCAGAGAATTCGATCACACCTATACAATTACCATTGCAGATCATACATGAGAAATAAATCTTATCAATTGTACTCTTATTAATCTGTCAGTTGAAGCTTACCATGCTGGGGCACGTCTCTTTTGGCCTTTCTTGCTCTGAATGCTGCTACAGCCGCAATATGTATCTGAATTGGGGTAATATTTATATGTTGGAGGGAATGCTATCTGGCCTTCATTCCAACCTGCAAACACTCCACCGCCACACACCTCTAACCTCAGCTGCATATTTAGGGAGTATACTTGTGATCTTAATTTCTTGCCAGAGATGTATAACAGAACATGATGCAATAGTCTAACAATTACCTGATCCTTCTCTAGCAGAACTTGCCACTGTTTTTGCTCCACCAAGGACCGCGTACTTGACTCCGGCAAAGAGACACGATAGTTCAAATCACCAAGCAAGATCACCCGACTGCAGCAAATATTAAAGAAAACTAATTAAGGGTGCATGCAAGTTGAAGAACTCAGACAATATTGCTGAAGTGTATGGCTTCTCCATTTGTTTAACTAGTCACCGTTAGTTCTCATCATTGTTATATATTCTGATGCAAATAGTTTCAAAAAATATTAGTTATCTTCCATGTCGTTAACACTGCTGATTTTTTTCTTCATTTATTTAAGTAGATACGAATCTGAACAATCGTATTCTTACAAGAAAATGTGTCTGCAAGTTTGCTTCTTACATGGAGTCGATTCAATTCATTTCTTACAAAATGTGGCTCTGATTTGGTCTACAGTGATTGCTGACTTTGTTTTGGCAGCTTTTAGGTGGTGTCTTATAATAATGCATTGGATCTTCTGGTTTTGTTAATATGGTGTCACTGTCAACAAAAGCATAACATATGTCTATCAATTTGAAAACATTTTTCTTGGGTTTTAACTTTCAACTGCTTAAGACATAAACAAAAGTATGATGGTACAATTTAATAACCAAGTAATCCTGAATCCATTATTAAAATAACACTACTTGTCTGAGCTAATCTTTTTAAATGTTGCCATGTAAGCTTAAGTTCATTGGCTTATCTACTTAACTTTGATGATGACATGCATAAAGAAATGTGAACTTTGAGATGGGTAGACATGAACCAAAGTTCATGAAGTTAATCATAAGCTTCAACCTAGTAGCTACTTGATTAATTGCATACTCACTCATGATGAAGGATCTTCTGTGGCAAGTGAAGAGAAGGACTAGAAGGGAAGATTGTTCTTGAGAGTATCTCGGTAGCATCCGAATTTCTCTGCAACTCATCTCCTTGTTTACCTCCTGAAGCTAGATGGCAGCAGACAAAGCAGAAACTTGTTTCATGCAAGTAAAATCTAATTGAAACCGAACCCTGCATGCGAAAAGGAGAACTTTTTAAAGAATTCCTATTAACTTCAGGAAAAAGAGAACTTGTTATGCTCTTCTGTCTGTCCAATTAGTCCATTGGTGCACATGATAAATACACACCTTGTTACCAAGACAGCCCATGATGCCGCAACCGACGTAGGAGACACCGGGATGGCGAATGAACCGCCTGAGATCACTTCTGACCCAGACTGAGATTAGAAGTCCAACCATCTGCTTGCTCACAATGCATCTGAAATCTCCCACGAGGCCGAGATGATCACTAGAGCTTCCTTCCTTGAAGGGGTGCACCTTTTGCTTCTCCCCAGCTCCCTTAACTGGCTGATCTTGCACCTCACCTCTTGGCTTGGACAAGGACCTGTTCAGCGCAGCTCTGATGAGTGTGTTCCACTTCATATGCGTCCTGGTGCTCTTTTCCGTGGCGCCGAAAACGTTTTTAGCATTCAAAGGCACAACTTCCTGAAACCTGCAAACACGATATAATTAAGCATAATTCTTTAGTCATTTGTATAGATATGATTTGCATGCATTGCCTGATCAATTTATAATTACCCAAGAACATAGATGTCATGGATGCTATTCTTCACATCTAACCAGTCCTCCAAGTTCAGACTGTCTGACGGCTGGACGCCACCAACGTTCCATGTACTAACAAAGATCCTGAGTCGACCAAGAAATAGGGAGCAGCTACAGTTAGCGACATGGAGATCCACTAACATGTTAACGATGACAAATTGCATACTGTACAGATGGATCATACTTATACTTGTGAGCAGACTTCTGATCATTACAAGGCAACAACCTGCTGTTAGTCAACTCATCATGATCCCATCCTGCAGCCTCATGCAATGCCTCGGTGCAAGGGAGGTCTGCTACGTAGGAATTGTCGCACAGCGGCCTGCGAAGCAGCTTGTTAGCTACTAATTTCGGCCATAGCACCTGATATGATGGATAACATGGCGATAGATATCTGTTAATTAGCCATTTTTTAAAACAGTCCTGCAGAGACATGCAAGAGAAAGCTTTATCTCACCTGTCCTCGCATCTTGTTTTCCTGCATCATCACACACACACACACACAGAGAGAGAGAGAGAGAGAGAGAGAGAGAGAGAGAGAGA
>LTAE01000521.1:22732-45309 GCA_001647135.1 Pontederia paniculata
AGAGAGAGAGAGAGAGAGAGAGAGAGAGAGAGAGAGAGAAGGTTAATCTCAATGTGGAGGAGAAGTTGCGTCTAGAGCATAATGTGAAGAGAAGAGAACAGTAGGGGGGAAGGAGGAGGATATATAGAATAGGGAGTTGTGATGGTGGTGGGGGGCACATGAAGGTCCTTCTTAACACTAAAAGGATAAAATACTGCTGCAAGTTGATGGGGAGGACGACAGGCAGCAAAATGCTTATTGGCATGTAGCATGATGCATGTCAATGCTCTGCGATTGGCGAGAACAATTGCTTCTTCTTGATGTAGGGACAAATGAACAGCAGAAACTGGGACCAATGCTAACAGAAAAGTATGTCCTCATTTACTTAGGTGCAAATTATGGTACTCAGAAGGCTCGAATCGCGGACCGTAAAGTCTTAAACATCTCTTAATTAATAGTGGTTGCTCTAAAATTTGATCATGAGATCTCTCTCCTTGTTGAAGGTTCCAATTATAGGTAAGTCCTATCGTCTGAGGGAAGGGCTTTTCGGCTTAAACTCGTTAATTAGTTGGACCAATCAACTATTAGTAGCATGTCGATCTTGTTTATTTAAAAAAAAGAATACAAAAATAAGATCTATTTTTTAATGTTGTTGTTGGTTAAGAGGGGGTCATAGCATGCATAGGGTTGGGACCAAGCCAACCAGGGAGATCCAAATTGATATCAGCACATATCTCTCCTATACTTATGTTTAAGACAACTTGTGTATTCAACTATACATTTTTTTTTTCTCTTGAGCCAGATCTTAAAAGCTGCATGATGTGTGAAGTGCAATTTCAGCTGAAACATATAGTTATGATCACAGATCAGAACTAGAACAAAATTAGCTGAAACTCTGGGTGTAAATTTTGAATATATATCATTGTGTTACTAACAGCTTCCCCAGTCTTCAGACTTGATCTTCTAATGCATATAATACCTTGAGATTGATTTGATAGATGCACTTAAGATTAAGTACATGTTTACATACATATATACATATATGTAATAATGGGACATTGTTGAGCTGTTTGCGCGTGAAGCAAAGGGCGGACCAGGTCGATCGATGCGCGGCCGACATAGTTGGATCACTGGACCAGATGACAGTGACCACGAGGTACTTCAGTGGCGGCTAGTCGAGTTCGATCCTTGGATCAGATGAACCGCGTGAGGAGTTTCTTCGGTCCATGGCGCGTGCCATGCTCGGCGACCCCATATGCATATACAAATACATTTGCTTTTCTTCCTACTTGTCTTTGTGTTGGGCAAATGAGTGCACCAGCCACAGCTGATATTTGGAGAGTGAGGTCATCATGAAGCCAAGTTTGCGCAAAGGAAGCCATGAAAGGAAGAATTGGCAAGGAAAAAAGGAGATCAGGATGATGATAAAGGTGCAATCCACAGCTGATCTCATTCCTATTTGCCCCACTGTTGGAACAGAGTTTCTACCCAGTTGTGACTCCTATCATGTACTAATCCAAAGAATACATCAAATCTAACTGAGCTCCACATGTCCATTTCCTGAACAAATTAATTGGCACAGCATCTAGTTGGAGATGCATCTTGCAACCTTTTTGAGCCAATTATGAAGTAGCTGATAAAATCCAGGAGCTGAACAGTGGTGATCATGGGTTATGGGCTCCAACACTTCAGAAACTTTTCATTAATTTATTGCTTTTTTTTTTCAGGATTCCTGATTGACCTGTGACTTTTCTTTTGTAATCTTCACAAGATCAATAATCCATGTACAAGAATCAGATGACATGACAATTCATGCTTATGCATGCCAAGGGAAAAAGAATTGGATTGATCATATCTTAAAACTAAATTTGCTCTGACATCTTTCACTTTTGCTGGAGTGTTGTTTATGGTAGAGTACTTTGCTGGACTGTTTAATGAGCAGAGGGGCAGATATGATATGGATGTTGCTGCAACTGCTCTTGCAAATTCTGCAAGAACAGCAAATATTTATGCTGCATGCACAGGTTTGCTTCTAAAAGGCTCATTTTGCTTTTCTATTAATAAATGAAGCATATCATTTTTAAGGTTAAATATTAAAGTTGCAAGTGCATTAAATTATTGTGGCAACAAACCTATCATTCATTAAAAGCCTCACATAACTAAACTATGAAATGATTCTTGATGGCATGCTTCCAAATTTGTCACTGTCTACTGCAACCAATTTAAAAGGAAAATTCAAATGGTTCTTTTTGTCTGAACAGCCAATCTGTCTCTAATCCCTTTCTTTTTATTCTATCCTCTCCTTTTACTGTTGTTTTCTCTCAGATTTGTTTGGAACCATATGACTCTGAAGATGCTTTCCTTCAGGGCACCCTGCAGGCGTTTCATTTTTTCTCTCTCTCTCTCTTCTATATTATTATTTTTTAAATAAGTAATTGTCACTTACCATTGATTATTTGCACAATTCCAATAGTTTTAAGCATAAAAAAAATAGTTTTAAGCATGAAAATTATCCAATTCAATTTGTTGGTACTTTCGAACAAATCAATAATTGATCTTAACTCTCATGAGAAAAAAAGAGTATGTAAGAATACGTGCCAAAATCCGCAATCAAATTCGGATAATTTCAATCAATTAATTAGTTGCGAGTACAACAAAATAATCGTCGA
Organism: Pontederia paniculata; assembly: GCA_001647135.1. Lineage (NCBI taxonomy): Eukaryota > Viridiplantae > Streptophyta > Magnoliopsida > Commelinales > Pontederiaceae > Pontederia > Pontederia paniculata. The sequence goes on from LTAE01000521.1 coordinate 25,381, forward strand.
ATTTACATTGAATAATTAATCGACAAATACTGTTATATAATATTTATACGTAATTTAACCTTATTCAATATCTAATTTGAGAATCATGTAACACTAAACAAAAGACAAAAATATAATTGAGGCGTATTTCATGTTATGAATTAAATTATATCTTTAAATGTATAAAGGATTTGGATTAATATTGGGCATTGATCTTGTATGTAATGTGCACTGTAAAGTAACGATAATTTATGTAAAAAAATATGAACATCATTCACATATACAAAAGTTATCGATACTTTTTATATAAATGCGCTACACAATCTTTTTTCTACTCTATGTGAAAATTAAAATTTTCTTTTTGGATTTAATAAAGTATTATGTTATCTATCTCTTTAATTCTAAAATATTAAATTTAATTAATAAAAAAATAGAAGAGAAAAAAATTAACATCTATTTGCCTAATTAATTAGAAAATATCTTACTCTTTTACTTTTTTTAGCACTAATAAAATTTTGTCAAATTATTTTTCTCATTTTGCATTATTGTTCTATATGTCATTTTATTTTTACATCCATTTGTATTAAAAGTATTATAATAATCATTGTGGAAGCCAACAGTTTCTGACTTCTAAAGAGGTAAAGCTGCCTTTTTAACGCACCATGACCATGATATTTTTTGGAAAGTGCCATGTCGACTGATGGTGAAATATGAGCAAGCAAGTTGTGTTTGCTCGTGTACTAGGAATTACAAATAATTACCAATAATGAATTATAATGACAAATTAATATTAAACCAGTTCATTTATTTGCTCAAATTTTAAAATAAAAGAGAGACACATTTACTTGTATTCGAGAATCAATGTTTTAAGTTGTATTTAGTAAATATTCGTAAGAAAACTTTCAAAAAAAATAAAAATATATAAAGTAGATTTTGATTCATGTATATAGAATATCGTCCGATTTTAAATATGTGACTGAGATTGAGATATTATTGAACTATTTTCTAATAATTTGGTTCGATTAATATCTTAATCACAATTACAAATTTGAGATTCGACGATTGGAACAAAATTTCTTACCCGTTTTTCAAAAATCTCAATACATAAGAATACTTTTTCTTAAAAAACGACAGTATTAGAATATTTTGGAATTACTCAATAAATGTAAATCATGATTTTTAGAAAGCATGTGAAAAACACGCTTCTAAATGCATCCTTACCTCAGTTCACACATAAGAAAGAAAGATTTCCCTCTTCTTTCAGGCAAAAAAAAAAGTGAATTCTGTAATTTGTTTTATAAATGAATGGATAGTGCCTTGAGGTTTCACAAACATATAAAAAATACCTTGGTTCCTTTTCTTCTTTGATAGATATTTAATTTAATTTTTCTAACTTTTCATTTGGATATCTCCAATAGATATGAGATAATGATTACTAGAGAGATCCCAATAATACCAAGTTTGGCTGAATAAGACACTAAGATATTTTTTTTTCAACCAAATAATGCAAAGATAACCAACTTAAAATGTTCCTTGAATTGACAAAACCGGGAAAAGGGAGAGAACCAACATGTACTATTTCTCATCCAAAGGGCCTAAGAATATGTGATATTTATGCCTTGTTAACTAATTATATGAATAACTTTATCTTTTTATACTTGACTAAAAAATTATATCTACTCCTCTTGTATGTTTGATCGGAAAATATGGAGATATCTCATGGGATGGAAGGATAACGGAAGAAAACATTTCCCCCATGATAAATTTTTTTTTCTAAATGACTTGAGGTTAATATTTCTCTTTTCCACTATTTATTTTTTTACCCAAACAAATAGGATCAAAATTAACTTCACCTTATGGATATAATTACAACTCATCCAATTATAATCGTTATATATATGTCACCACATATTTTTTAAACAATGGTCCATCAATAGTTTTTTTTCCTATGACAAGTTATTATCGACTTTTGTTGGTTCAATTGTCTTTCCTCTCTTCCACACATGATTAAAAAGTAACAAAAGAGTAGCACATGATTAAAAAATGTTAAAAATAATATATAATAAACTTATACAAAATATAATAAAATTTATAAAAGTAGTTACTGCCTCTATGTCAAAGGGGATGGTTGTGTATGTGAGGAGAGGGGGTTGTGTGTTTATAATATATTGTAGCGTTTGTAGGGCACAATAAAGATATGAGCTTTTACAATTAAAGGTTGATCATAAATAGTGAAATGCGCTACATACTAAATTAGTATGTTACACTTTTCTTTTTCCTTCTCCTACCTCAATAAGATTGAAGAAGAGTAGAGAACTCAATCTTGTCATTATAATAAAAACTCACCTATTTAATCGCAAACTTTAATTTTTGATCACAAAGTATACATGTTTCTTTTGTGAGGAATGGAGAATTTTCTTAATGTGGCTCACAAAAGAGGTGGAGGGGGTCACTCAATCCCTTCACCTCTAAGTCACATGGAGAGGAGAGGAAGGTGGCTGACTTCCTCCTGCTGTCGAGATAGTGGCACTCCCTTCGAGCGAGTAGAGGGGGCACCACCCAAACAGGGGAGTGTAATTAGATGTCCTAAGTGAAATTTATCTTAGTATAAACAAGGAGTTAGAATTCAAGGAAATAAAAGTATGCTTTTTCAGCCCTTATTTAAGGTGATTGACTGCTGATAAAAGGGAAACTTCAGATGCCTAAGAGGGGCAAAAATAATGGTTCTGCAAAGCTTTACAATTTGGTGTCACTACTGTTGGATTTGGTTTTGATGTGAGAATCAGTGTAAATCAGTACTGTCATGTCAAAATGCAGCCTTAAATCATTGATCTTGATTAGTAGCCGAAGCAAAGAACCCAAGAAAATGGGTTGCTGCATCGAACATAAAGAAAAAAAAAGAAACAAAATGGGTGGCAAAAAGTTGTGACCCTACAATTGGCATGGAAAAAAAGCCAATGGCATGGACAAAGGGAGACAATTATCCGGAGAAAAAGCAGATTCTTAGGTGTTGGTTGAAGCCAACTGAAGTTAGCTGATATATTATTAACAAGCAACTGCATATATAATATTTTTTTCGAAGAATTATGGCCCTGGAAGACAAAGGAAACCATTCGACACATCATCTACCATTTTTGCAAGAAGAATTGTCCAAGTATATTGACATACTTCTCTTCCTGTTTTTTTGAGAATAAAAACAAAACAAAACAAAACTGAATTATTAACTAAAGCTATATTTCATGTCATAAAACCTGGTTCAAATGTTAATGTGGGTAACAAGATGATGTTGCGTGATGAAATCTCAAAAAAGTTATTCTCAAAAGACATTGATTTTTTTTCTTCTTCCACTATCGACTGAATTAGTCAAATGCAAAAAAAGAGCATCATTTCTTGCAAGATGAACAGAGGAAGGAAAAAAATATTAAGGGAAGTTAAAATATCTTTTAATATTTTGTTGGTTAAATTTTTGTTTCATCTGCATTAAATAATTTCTATTGGAGAAAGGTTAATTTTTTTTCCTTTATTTCATTGTATTATATTTTGTAAGCTCTTATTTTATTATCTTGTCTAATGCATACGACAAGTGATAAAAATAGATGTAGAGAACTTGGATCTGTCAGAAGACATTAAATGAATATTTTTAGATGAGATGGACGAAATCAAATTAAACTATTATCTTTTTATATTGAAACACTTAAGACATCATATTATTTTTTAAGACTTTCATTATACAATCATTTGGCTTTTGTTTCTGATATGTTAAGAAAATTAAAGAGAATGCTCCAGTTAAATCACATGAAACTAAGAATAACAAGATGCAGAAAACTCAATCCTTGCACCAACGATCAAATAGAAATCCGAATAACTGCAGGAAAAGCAAAAAGAAGGGATTAAAGAGAGCGACATGAAATGGAAAGGGAGTAAAGTCAGGCAACATAGATTTCAAATTCTGAAGTGATTTTGATTGTAACTCAAGTTTGCCACAGATCCAGTTTTAAAATGTTTTACAAGTAGATGTGATACGTTTGATTCCTCTGCCGCTCTTTACACCAGCTCCAAAATTTTTCTTGCAATCTCTTGTCTAGTCTTTCTGCTACTTGGAAAATTGTTAGTGCCTCTAGGACTTTCCCCTCTAATCAGCAGAGACATTGGTCAACTAATTCAAATTTTTTGAACCTTCACTTAGATGGTCATCTTTATCAGCAACAACATCATTGCTGGAATTCCCATTAGATTCCAGCTTAGGCTTAGATACATCTGCTCTTTCCTTGGCGGAGTTGCTCGGGGAAACATTGTTGTTGGCATTCAACTTCATCACCCCATTAGCCCCATTTTCAGGCGAAAAATTTGTACTTGGACCATAGATGGTCTCAGTGGAATTCGGTGCCACTTGCAGCTGTTGAGATGGAGCAGAATGGACAGACCCAGGAGGGATAAATACTCCAGTTCCAGGAACAGGCAAACTAGGTGCTGACTGACGTGTAGGAGCTGGGACTGTCCATCCTGTTGTGGAAGGTGGAAGAGGGACAGATGCAGGAGAAAATGGCAAAGCAGGAGCTGCAACAAACAGTGGTTGAATTCCATTGGGGGGAATGCTTTGAGGGTGAATTGCTGGAGGTGCTCTGACTGTAGTAGTTGGGATAACTCCATAATGTTTAGGGCCAGGAGAATGCCGACCAAAATTCCCAGACCTAACTGAAGAGGAAACCCAAGGTCCAGGTACAGGGGTAGCAGACGAGGACAAGCTCAAGCCATCCAAAAAATGATCCTTCTTTAGACGCGATTTTCCAAAAGTCAGGATAATTCGCTGCTTGCGAAGGGAGGGAATGGCCCGTTTTGCAGAGTCTGCACTCTTTCCTTCCATCACAAGAAGAGCACTGATGGATAGAAGGCGACAAAATGTTATGATACAACCAATAACTTATTTCACCATTTAACCAAAATAATATTTTCAGTGCAGCAATTTATATTGTTAGATATTTAGCATTTTGACCCAGATTCTCATAAATCATTTATTTTTAATTGACTTGGTCAGTTACTCAATAAGTAATAAGCGGACACATTTATCATGTAAGTTTAACTATCATTCTCAACTTCCATTAACCTGGAACATTTGCATAATAATCAACTGCATTTGAAACAACACGGGTTCATATGTTCAGAATGTAACACGAAGTCTCTCTTTCAAAAAACACAACCCTACTAACTTTTTACATGATAAAGATCCTTTTTCTAGCATTATGCAGTTGAAAGCTAAGACCCTTTTCTTATGAAGAAAGCTAAGACCAATATAAGATTATCAAATAAATATTCTCAAATGAAAGGGGTTTTATATAATGATAGTATATGACGGTGAATGAAAATAGGATTCTATCCAATTAAGTTGTCTTTTCCTATACGGATAAGCATCAAATCAAAGACGGAGTCCCAGACAAGCCAAGTGTCCATCCAGTCCAAACTGAGCGTTAATTGTTTGCTGATCAAATTAAACATATTAGACGAATACTCAAATTAGGTCAGCCAGCTGATACAAGACTGGGCTAAACTACGTTTAGGTATACTATACCAAGGAATGAGAAATCTGTGTCAAGTTTATGGTCGGCAGAGCTTTGAGGCTGAGCATCTGACTAATAGAAAGCTAACAAGAGGATTGTGAAGGCAAAAAGCTATCATGCAAGGAGGGGATGGGAAGAGTGCTGCCATGTGAGCGGGATTTTGGTATTAATGTGTCATTTGAAGATCGCCAAATATAGGAAAAATCAACCATCATCACATTTTGTTCTAAGAGACATACAGACAATTTTCTTTTTTCTGAAAAAATCAAAATCTTCATCGGATGGCTAGATCACCAAAATCTAAACCAGATTTTGTCTATTTTACTACTTTCCTAATTTGAACTGGCATGGAAACGAAATACACAAATGAGTTTACTAAAATATTGACTGAATTGAGATCTATCCTGACCTACTAGGCTACACTAGGGTTTTATTTCAGAAGATTAGTTAACCAAAAACACTACGGAAATATATCATATTATAACACAGAGAAACAATAATATAAATCTGTAAGAGAAAGCATACCCAGCATTCAAAGAGACCTTTAGGGAACCATTATAATCTCCTTTTTGATCGACACCAACTACTCGTCCATAAACAATGTCACATTGGGTGAGGAACAAGTTGCAAACAGGTCTACCATACCAAGGTGGCCATATATGAGGATGTGAATGATCGCCCTTCATGAAATGCTCAAGTCAATACATAACAGATACAAACTTTTAGAATGATATATAAAATTTTAGACATTGTTACCTCATTAAAGAAGTCAATCACACAAAAATCAGGCTTGACAGGTAAAATTTGCATTTGAACCAACCTATCAAGGACATCATGAAGTATGCTAGGAATTGCCTCGACCTTCCTCTCTAAAAGTTCGAATTTCACAAAGGTTATTTTATAACTGGAACAATATGTTGTATTTCATTTATTAAGATTTGTATAGAAGATAGAAAATACCTGGAGATGTCGGAGTCATGGTCTCATCTTCATGAGATGTTGCCTCAATAATTGGGATTCCTAATTGAATCACTTCTCTCCCATGTCCCTTTACAGGTCTTCTCCATATCAAAATTGTTTGCCCTGCTTTTTGTGACTCAAAGTCTTTAAGTTAAATGTGCAATATCATAAAATGTACCATAAAACAAAGGATCATTGTTTAATTTGCGAAAATGAAACATTACACTTTTGAGAATAATGATTTATAGGGATAAATAAGGATTAACGCCTCCCACAATTCCCTTCTCATAAGAAACAAATAAGCCTCACACTCTTCTACCAAGGAAGAAGGCCGTTGTCAGCTAGAAACAACATCTTATGGAAGTCAAACAAGAGAGAAAAGCAAGAACAAACAGAATGTTCATGAAACAATAAGCTCAGATGATCAACGAAAAAATAAAATGACAATAATATAAGAATAGAACCTTATCAAAGTATATTAGCAAACAAAAGAAAGGCATTTCCTGCTTTCACTGTGTCTTGTTTCTTAAGAGATTTTTCTAGAAGATTTTAGAAGACTATGATGTTTTTATTAAAAACTATCCCAACAACATCTAAATCCATGTGATAATATTGTCAAATGGTACGATTATTCTGTACCAAAGAAAGTGTCCAAGAATTTAAGTCATATGGGATAAATTTATGTCTGTATTAAAGGTTGAAAAAAGAATCCAATTTATGTACTGGTAGGGAGAAATGTTACACTAAAGCACACATGTAGACAGTGAGATATCCACAGATATCAAAATGAAGTTTATAAACTCAAGATATGCTTAGCCATTCATCTAAAGTTGGACTTTGGCTATAAAATAATTGCTAAGCAAGAAAGCATGAAGAATGAGATATTAATATGTCATGAGCAAGAATCTTCCATCATTATTTGTTTTAGCCTGGAACTCGGCTTGTATGTTTATACCTTCTAAAAATTGGAACATTGAGCAATGAAAGTACTGAATGATGGTTGTAACAAGTATTATATAACCAAGGGTTGTAGTATGCTATACAATAGCTTACTTGTATATGTATGCTCCACAATGGACATTTAGTAACTGTGTCTTGTCCTGTAAGGACAATGCAAATGGCATCACACATCTGTCCTTTAACTCTATGACATTTTGAATCGTATGAACCTTCAAGTTTAATATATAGTTGTGAAGGTCATAATAGGTAACATACTCAATAATATGCGGCGCATAAAAGCTATCTAGTGAAGAAGCTGATCCATACAATCTTCTTTCTTATAATTATGGCTCTCAAGGCCCAAAATTAGCTTTCAAAAGAAATGGAAAAGGTATCAAGATAAACATTCTTTTTTACATGTTGGTGTGATACCGAGATAACAAAAAATTCCATCCAGTAATCTGCAATTCTCCTGCAATCTTCTGATAGCAAGAACAGACCCACTCTCGTGGACCCAACAAAGTTGGAAAAGAATGGAACAGTTGTTTTCTTTTTTCTTTATCTAATGAAAGAAACAACGATGAGAGAATGGTGCTAGTCTTCAAAACAGTAGTTTACATTGTATGCAAAAAAGATCTATGAGATCCTACTGCATGATAAACAAGTGATTGGTTCAAGTGATAAGCGGTTTAAACCCTTGTACGGGAGAGATCATGTGATCGAATCTCTGGAAGCATATTTGTTTAGATGAGGTAAAATATTTGACATTTTCACCTCTGACTGGATTAGTCATGATCCATTAGGTTTTTGGATATCAAAGTTCACATAAAAAATAATAGTTTATTTTGCAGTAGGCTTCATAGATCCCTATGTTTATAGACGGTCCCAGACCCGGATAAAGGAGGAGGGTTGTGTTAGGCCTCAACAACCAACGTGAAACCCCATCGAATCTCATGAACATGGATCAACGAAGATGGCGTCGTATGATCCACGTAGCCGACCCCACCTAGTGGGATAAGACTTTGTTGTTGTTGTTGTTGTTGTTGTTTCATAAATACCTAATACATACTATGTTACCATGAGCAACAGATACACATATTATATGGGACATGGTGAATATTTCTCTGAAAAAGGACACGGTGAATATTAAGTTGCTAGGAACTTTTGAAAAATTTAAATAGTTAACTTTTTAATTAAATAATGAAAAGTATAATATAGTATCACTTCATTAGTACTTCAAAGATAAAATAAATCACCTAATTATTGAATGATTCTGAAGATTGATAAATTTGGATTCCAAATGTAATTTGATATTCCAATGCATGCTGGATAAAAATAATCACAATTTAGACTAGGTGTTGTTTTTTTATTAATATTGATTACGGTATGTCTACACTTTTAGTCAAATCTCTTACATGATTTCTGAATAAAGAAAAAGGAGAGTAAACCATAATACTACTTTTTATCAATATACTACAAAGTAAACCCTTTGAAGTAATTTGAGAAATGAGGAAAGAAATGTCAAACCTTATACATGATCTAAACTATGCACAATAAAGGTCAACTTTCTGAAGTATAAAATCCGAATGGTTGCCAAGGTCTTGCTATCATCTATGACAACTTATTGTTATCAATATACTATAATCGGATAGACCATGAAAGATTTCTTGTTGTAATTTACCTTTCCAAGATTATCATACCAACACATCTATAAAGTGTCTCATAACATGCATCCTTCAATGGTATTAGTGTTTCTAGAAAATCAGTTGAAAATAAGTTATGTAATTTCTTTAAAACTGTGGAAGAGAAGAATGTACAAAATAATACGACTACCTAGAAAATAAAATCACATGTAGAAAATCAATTGAGAAGGATGAAAATGAGATGCATTTATAAATAAAATAAGCAGATGAAATGAAATTCAAAACTATGCATAGTCCCACAACAATAGATAAAATCAAAGATTTATTTCTTTAGGAAGGTAACCAAAATGCTAGAGTTAGTACGACAACTTTTGCTAGTTAATTCCATAGAAACATCCAACAAGCCGTAGAGGTATTACAAAGTTTTATTGTAACAAATTTCACTAGCTAGGGAGGAATCTCTTACAGTAGAATTATAGTTCACAAGTGTCTAAAGGTACATAAATAATGCAATCATAAGTAATAGTTCGCTACTTTTGCAAATTTTCAGAAAGTGATTTTTTTTTACGAGACAGAAAGTGAAAATTCCACGAGTAAAATTAGAAGTCAGTAACTAGAAACAACAGCAGTAAGTAATTTATCTCAATTTTTTTCTTATTGCAACTCTCCCTAAGGATAGTCATGATGCTTACAGCTCAAATATGGTTCAGGTACAGTGAGAATTCAAAGTTGAGAAGATTTCACATGATATGTGAAGTATGAATTTCATCCGAGGTTGTCAAACTCGTAAATCAGAATCAATAAGGAAAGGCCGGGTAAACACGTAAAGCATAGGTTCGTAACAGACGATTCTACCATATATATATATATATATACATATTAAATAATATGAAAATAAAAAACATTAAAAAATGCCAATATATTTAAACTTGTACAAAATAAGAAAGATTCTAATAATTGTATCTCATTCATAATCATAAATAATAATTAATGATCTTCTAACTAAGCAACACCTATTAAAAATTAGTGAAAAAAAATTGTTACCCTCACGTGAGAGCAGCATCGCCCTTCTGTTGCAAACAGAAGAGGAGCTAAACAGGAATTCGTCTTCTTATCATCAGCAGAAGAGGCATGAGCAGGGGAGCTGAGTGAAGGGGAGGGAGAGAGATGAGAGCATCATTGATCAGCGTCAGTATCATACAGACGCTCGACGACAACGAACAGCGATCAACTTGGGCAGCGGAACGTGAGCGACGGCAGTGGTGAACGCGAGCAGCAGCAGCGGCGAATGCAAGCAGCAATGGCGAATGCAAGTAGCAGCGACGGCAGTGGCACAAGCGAGCAGCAGCACTGAATGCAAGCGGGTGCAGCAGCAGCAAACACGAACGTGAACAGTGACAGCAGCAGTGGCAGCTGCGGCGGAGAATGCGAACAGCAGCAGCGGCGAAAGTGAGCAGCAGCAGCAATGAACGGAAGCGGCTGCAACAGCAGCGAACACAAGAAGTGACAGCAGCAGCAGCGAATGCAGGTAATTGCTTGGGTTTAGGGTTTGAGGTTAAGGCACCACGTGGTCAGGTAAAAAGAAAGGTGGACACGGCAGCACGCTCTGTCAACCAATTCTACGAGCCAGCATGTGATTCTATCGCGTGCTGGCTCAAAACGAGTTTCCATGAAATCCAAGTAGTTTTTCATTGGTAAAATCGTAAAATTGTCCGATTTCACGAGTCGACTCACGATTTTGACAACCTAGTTTCGATCAATAAAGCAATGGTAAAAAAATAAGGAATCAAATATCTGTATTTCATTTGTGAAGATACATTTGAATGAGGATGCCTAAGAGGAAGACTAGAAAAAAAAGAGAGCATGAAAAATGGAAGGAGGATGGGGAACTTGATCTAAGCTCGCAATCTATTGCTACAGCTTAGTCAATTCAATTTCACAGAATGATGTTCAGTAGATGAAAATCCAAATAGTTAATGCAAACAGCTGGTATGTATTGCTTCAATTTTGAGCATAGCGCAGAACTTTTAGAGCCTCAGACAACTGGAATCCAAATGTCTTTACCTTCTCAAAGAAAATGGAATCCAAATTTATACCCCGCGCAAATGAATTATTCAGCTAATTTAAAGACAATGTAATCTTGCCCATGATACTACGGAACATTATATCAGATCCATGAAAAAGAATCACTCACAGATTTTATTCCAAACATAATATGAGGAAAGCAGGGAATCGATGTTATTTTCCTAAAAAAACAGCTCTAAAAGTAAGGCAATTAATAATTAACAATTGAGCTGTCATTCAGCATCATCATTAAATGATCAAACAAAAGAGAGAAGCACCTTCCATTGATTAATGAAGCATTATTTTCATTAACACCTAGAAGTCATTTAATATTGCAAGAGATAAAGGTATTAATAAAAGAAGTTAACTTGCCTTGAAGTTCTCCTCTGCGACCAGAAGCTCTCATTTTGTTTGCCAACGAAATAAGTTCAGTAATCTCCTTGTCATCCAATAATTCTTCATAAAGTTTAAGTCCTTCAACAACATTGACCTGTAAACACTAGCATATTTAGTATAGTCACAATATCATAAAGCCCTACATAGTGTCCAATTGTCTTATTATTAAAAGGCAGCTGCCAACTGAGACTAATTTTAGATTCCTAACAAGAACATACCTTCTTCCCATCACATATTTCCATAGCAGAGAAAACTCTGGGCATTTGGATTCTTTTATCTTTTCCCTCCTGATATGAAGTTGCATTCACACATTCTTTTAATACAGATTCCTTGCAGTTCCCTATTAGAATAAAATAAAAGAAAACAATAAACGAGTTGCAACATTAATCAAAACTGTAAAACCATTAACAGCAGCAGTGAGACAGTGGAACAACTACTGAGCTAGACAACTTAATTTTAGACCTTAAAAAACAAAAGCAAGATTTAAGAACAGAGAAACACAATGAATAACTTGGCGCCATAGATTTTTTTTGGGGACAACTTGAACATAAATAAAAGATGAAAATATTTACTTGCAAGTGAGAAGATATCATTATCCTGTAAAGTCCCCATTTGCAATTTTGCATAGCTCAGAGACACTCATATTATGCAGACCTGTGAGCTCATACCTGGAGATTCTTGGGAGCAATCTTCATCTGTGGCAGCTGCTCCCAAATTGCTACAGTGGTTTCCTGTGGCTTCTCCACCCTTTGAGCTGTAACCATCCTTGGAGACAGGAGCATCACAGGATCCTAGATGTGTCCCATTAATTGAAAGAATTACATTAAAATATATAGATAGTGCTGCAATTATTAATTCCGAAGCTTGCATCTATTCTAAGATGAAAAGTCCAAATCACTAAAAATCGGCATGGTATCATCTAACAGATCCGATTTAAACATAATCCATGATAACTTACTATAATTAAACTTCAGGTCCCTCTAGATTTAAGCATTTTAATGTCATACAAGCACATACTGAAGTGGGTAGATTTGGCAAGCAAGACGCAGAGGAGTAAAAAAGGATGTGTTGTACAGTTTTGAGCTAAAACAAAGACAGTCCAACACTCACCCAGTCCTTTCTCTTGCGTGACCTGTACAATGCCTCCCTGCTTCACGTTCTCCTCCCCCTTCTCAGCATTCCGCTCACCAGATCCATGGTTCTCTCGAGCCGGGCGTCCGTGCTTGTGGCCAAACCCGGGCTTCCGCCCATCCTTGGCCGGCGTTGGCGGCCCATCAAAATGCCGATGCTGCTGTTGCAGTGGCTGGGTCTGAGCCGGACGCAGCTGGCGCTGCTGCTGCCTCCCCCAGGAGGCCTGCTGGAGGGCAAAGGCAACGTCGCTGACGGGGAAGTACTGCTGCATGTGGAGCACCGGGGTCCAGTGGGCGCGGCGCTGGTGGATGGCGGCGACGACGTGGTCGTACTCACCGGGTTCTCCGACGGTCCGGAGGTGGTGGAGCAGCAGGTCGATGACGGCGTTGGCGGCCGCGAACTCCCCCCGCAGCCACGAGATGAACCCGTCCCTTTCGTCCACGAACCACTGCTGCTGCTGCTGCGGCGGCGGCGGCGACGGATGAGGATGATTCTGCTGGTGCTGCTGCTGGTAGAGAGAGAGAGAGAGAGAGAGAGAGAGAGGTAGCTTGAGGAGGACGCTGCCTGCCGGTGTGTGTGTGCGGTAAGGAAGATTCGTGTGAGGAGAGAGAGAGAGATAGAAAAAGGGATTTATAATTTTTTTTTAATTTTTATTATTCTTCTCTCTTTCTCTTCTTTTTGGTGTGTTTCCACTCTTCTTCTTCTTCTGCATAGTGACCAGTAAGTACTACTACTACTCTACTACTCTATGTATGCTTTAGATGTTTGTTACTCGTGACACTAAATAAAGATAAAAAAATAGCTTTTTTCCTTCTTTTTAACTAAATTCTATAAATTTAATTTATTTATATTTTTACCATAAATTATCAATATTCAGTACTAGTGACATCTTAATGAATTGATATCTTTCAAAAATATATTAGACTATCATCATTCCCTCGACTGATTATATTTGTTTATATTAATCGCAATTTGTCGATTCTCAAACATATTCCAACATGAGAGCCTAATCATAATGCAATGGTAATAGTACGATTAGAAAATATTGGATTGCAATTTGCAAGACATGTGCTGACCGTCTTCTTAGTTTCACCCAAAAAAAAAAAAAGAATTCAGGTTGCAAGTTAAGCTCGTCTTATTGAATCGATTCCTTGTATTTTTAATTGATATTCATTAGCATTTCTGAATGTAATACCTTTTGAAAAAACTATAGCAGTTTTTTGTTTTCTTTAAATAGTATTCTCTCTCTAATAAGTGTACATCCGATCACTGTTGAATATTTAATAAAAATTTGGTTGTCAAATTTAATAAAATAAAGTATTTGATGAATATAACGACTGAAGTAATTGATAACTTTAGAATCATGTTGGCATAAACTATAGAATATACATTCTTATTTGAAACAGATTTATCATAATAGCTATATTTAAAATTTTATATTAATTTTTAATTATTTATGTGAAAAATAAAGAAAAATTCAAATTTAAAACGACAAAGCATAAAAGTGTTTATGTTTAGAAAATTAGAGATGTGACATATTGAAAGAGAATAATTTAGGAATGAAATGTTCAATAATGAACTTCTAAATTTGGTAGGAGTAGCATAAAGCTTCGTGTTCTCTAACATCTAAACTTTATTTGAAAGGGATGTTTGTCAATACCTCAAGTTACCCTTTATCCTTAAGGATCTTTTTTTGACATGTTCAACATTGTTCTAATTCAAGAAAATAAAATGGTCTAGTGGAGTACTCATGGGTTAGCATGCACCAAGCTTGTTGTTAATCAAGATGACAAACATTGGTGATTTTGATTATTATAAACTTATTAAATACAATTAGCACTAATGTATTTGAATGACCGACGGATAAGAAAATCCAAAAAAAAAAGGAATGTTAACCTTAAACATAAATCGGATAACCAATTCTCAAAATAAGATGGCCAAAATGATAACTTCAAGTTCAACTCATTTTGGTAATGAGAATCAGTTGACCCGAAGATAGAATCGATCGAGGGATTCATGCATCGAGAAGTCGAGAGATTTTTTTTAATACAAATTGGACGCTTGGAAGATATTAGCAAGTGATTGATTCACCTATTGAAAAGTCGAAGAATTATGTGACAGAAATTAGATGATTGATTCAGCAAAATTGTCAACTGATTTTAAATCTAAAAAAGAAAAATGACTAGTTTATTAGAAGAATCTATCGATAAATGAAAGGCCAAAATGAAAATAAAGGCTATAAAAAGGAATGTAAAACTCTAAAGAAGGTCAAGCAATCATCCTTGAGTAAAATTGTCCAAGCGCAAACATTATGTTCTTTATCTCATTCTGTATAATCTTGTCATGTGCAATCATTTTAAAGAGAGAAAAATGTTTTATACTTTGAGAGTTCCTCGTGAAATAAGGTGAAGTCTTACCTTTTGAGTGAAGAAAAGATGAATAAGGTGTACTTGAGTTCCCTTCGCATTAGTGGATCTCTAAGGTTCCCAATATTGAGAAAATCAGAGCATCTGCATATGCCAAGGTATTAGGTCAAAGCTCATCAATAAATTTCTCAAATCTTAGTTTGTGTACTTCACTCTTCTCGCAAAATCTATCCTAGATTGTTTGATTACTTATTTGTACGATTTTCCTTGAGAATTATCGAATACGATGTAATCGATATTTCTAGACACCACTTCACTCCCTTCTTAAGGATGGCAAAAATTTATGAACTTCGGGGATTTCCCGTTTGAGGCCCAAAGCTCGAGAATTTTTATCACTGCAGGGATATGGATGGGAGATTTCTCTCCTCGTCATTACTTCGAAGATAGGTTCGAAAACCCTCGCCCCGCAGGGATCTCCACCACGAATATATCAATATTTTAATTATTAAATAAAATATTATATATTTAATCATTATTTATTATTAAATAGGTAGTAAATATCAAATAGTACATTATGTTAATAATAAATCAATCGATAGATACATGTACATAAGTAAATATTTTAAAATAAGTAATTGAGGTATTTTTTATTTATTATAATAATTATTATTAGTATTTGGGGACCTCGCGGTGCCTCGAATCCCAGCGGGGATGGAGGAACCTTCTGTCATCGTCCCAAAGATCAAGGTTGGGGATGGGGGCGGGGTCGAGGTAGTATATTTCCCGCCCCACCTTGCTCGGGTGAATCCCTGATCCCTATTGGTATTCTTTTATCCAATACTACTAGGAGGGAGAGTATGTCCCATAGCGCATCCCTTTTTATTATCATAACAAAAGGGTTTTTATGAGCATTATGCCCATTTTTATTTCCTTCTTCCTTGTATATTGTAGTTGACACATGGCACATGTAGTTTTATGTTAGAATTATTAAATAACCCTGGTAGTCATTCCCACACCCTCACATCGTCATTTAAATGACTTTTGTTCGCATGCATCGATTAATGAGAGATATAGTACTTAAAACCCTCGAGTTGCCTCCTTGACTAAGATCTTGTAATGTATCTTTAAAACAATAATATTATCCTCCATGTATCAACATCTCAAGCATGCATTTAGCATCTTGTATAGTTGTTGTTTACAAAAATGCCCTCTAAACAGATATCATAATCTAAGTGCATTGTCATCCAAATATTCATGGCAAAACACTCGAATAGGTTGGTTGTGAAAATAGATAATAAATACATCATGTTATATAACTCCAAGAGTAACCTCGTGACAAGTAATATCAAAATTGCTTTCATTCTATTGGCCAAAGGTCTCAATCCTCATGCACCTCTACCTACAAGAGGAGACAATGAGTCAAGGCCACAATGATTGGTAATAAGACTCCCATAGTGCATCCTTTACAACTTGATAAAAAAATATGAACGTCATGGTAGTCTATTACAAAAAATGCAAATGGGTAGCAAAATGTCAAACATTTATTATGGAATTCAAAGTGTGTGATTTGATCCATGTTGACTTATCTCATTGTCACTAACCAGCACAAGGTGACAAGATTTATGAATGATGTTGATACTTGCAAAGCCATAGTTTGAATCATGAAGGTGTATAAAAGCGACATACTTGTTAGAGATTCTTCAAAGTCTTCATCAATGTACGATGTTCCACTCTAGAGTATTCAAAAGATATCATTGACTTGAAAGCCTCCCAAGTGCAATAGGTATCAAATATATTCGAAAAAGCCAAAGGCAAAACAATCATGATGGATGGAAATTTAACATGCGTAGTTAGATTTGAGGTAGAAAACCTTAAAAATTTTGATATTAAGTGGAATCAAGATCAAAAGTAAACACCTATTGGGGAGCAATGATACTAATGTCACAGAGCAATGATACTAGTGTCACAAAATTAAGTGGGGAACTATATATTAAGTAAGGAGAATGGTAGGATTATAATGTCATGATGAAAGGTTTTTATTATCATGCCCACCTTTCCCTTATTGCTTTGGGTTAGAAATATTATATAATTTTTTGTGCCATGGTTACCTTGTGCAATAATAGGTATCTAATACATATTCCTACTCTCACATTAGACTCGTGTACTGATCAGCTATTGTGGGTTATAATGTTTGATGCTCCAAGTTTTTTCTCTAAGTCATGGAGCTTGTAAAACCTATTCTTTAAAAGCATACCTTTGTTCAAGCAAGCCTACTTTACTCTTGGCATTATCACCTCAAGCATGGGTTGGCATCCCACATAAGTGGCTATATACAAAAATTACGCTCTTGATGAGCACAATCAATCTAAATGCACATGTCATCTAAATCTTACAATTTAAAAGCTTGAATATGCTTATCTTGGCAGTGGACTATATGTCACGACCCAAATTTAAACCTTGATTTAGCTCATAAATTGTCATATATCAAGAACAATCAAATAAGATTACAAAAACACAGTATAATTTAGAAAGATATCAACATAAAAAACTAAATCACACAATAATAGTATATTGCAATTAATATAGAGAATTGATATAGTCACAAAAAACACTCATTGCAAATTATTTTCAATCATTTAGAGCAAATTTACACTACTTAGGGTTCACATTACAAAACTTATTTTTTACAAAAAAATAACAGTTATTTTTACATCATATATATACTACATTGTCATAATCATAATAAAAGAAAATGAGAAACAAAAATTATCTACAATGAATGTTCATAGACACATGTTTCTTATATACGTTGCCTCCAGAAGAACTTTATAACTTGACTACATTATCAACTCATATGATTCAATAAACCATACTGATATGAAATAATAGTTGAAACAACAGTATGAGCAAACAGTAGTTCAACAAGTTAATAACTCATAGCTTATGTATTACCAACTAACTAATTCAAAAAATGTTAAATAAGGCATGCATCATTCAACAACATAAACAACAAGAAACTTATATAACATTAGCCTTGTACATAAATAAGCATACTAATAAGTAGAAATATCACAAAAATGCATTAGAGATCATTTTAATACATATCAAACTTATGTATGCAGATATGCATCAATTTCATAGCAATGCACATATTACAAATTGATCGAATCTGTATAGTCATCCCTATCGGGAAACATATTAGAAAGTGATAGAATGGAGTCAAAAGATTGCATCTGCGGAGCTTCACATGCATTTAGAGTCAATATATCTCACCCCATTACTAAGGCATCATATTGGTTAGTGAGGATTTAGAGGTGGCTTAAGCTCCAATCACCTCATCTCATCCACACATGATTTGGTAGTGATCTCCATCACTGGTTTTGCAGGACAAACCATATGGAACCCGCATGTTCTTTTAGACTCTAAGAAGTTTGTAGGACAAACCATCCCATCTCATCCACACATGATTTGGTAGTGATCTCCATCACTGGTTTTGCAGGACCGTGATGCATGAGTTATATGCCAAAAAAACCTTGACCCAGTAGTAGTTATTAGATCCATCTTGGTAGGTTTTTGGGATTTCCTCCTGCTCTTTGATGCCCTCCAACTATGAGAAAATGATCGAACCTCTTTGAAAATGAATCCATGATTCCTCTCTTCACCTAGATCCAATTTAATAAACCTTGTAATGTAATGATAGTCTAATACAACATTCCCGAAATATACTAACATCTTGAGTTCATTGTTTTATTTCTGAATATTTAGTTGCGATTATTTCCCTCTTTCTGAATTCCCAAAAACCCTTAAAAACACTAAAATATAGTTAGTCTACATTTTTTGTTCTTTTAGTTTATTTCCATCATTTCCTTTGAGATTTGTTAGTTAGATTAGGGTAGAGTGAGCTATACTTGATAATTACTTTAGCTTTCTTGTGGAATTGATACCCTAAGTATTATCTTCGATACTGTATACTTGCAATATCGTTGTGTTGTTCTAGGATTTTAAAATTGATTATCTACTATTATTACTATCTTGCATATACAATGTCACATCCCTGCTTGCATATCTGTACATGAATATAATTTTGATCGAACACTAGACATCAAATTGCGCATCAAGTCTTTTGGCTCCATTGTCAGGGAACCAATAACCAATATTTGGGAAGAAATCACTTAACTTGCTAACTCCATAATTTCTATTGTTTATATCATATCAATAATTCATTCTGTGAATATTTTTTAAGAGTTTCATTTCCTAGTTTTCTTTCTACTCTTTTCTAGACCTAAAGCCACTAAAGAAGGATGCTTTTATGAGCCAGAGAGAGTTAAGAATAAGAAGAAAACAACAAAGACTAAACAAAGAAAAAACACTACTAATTTTCTATTTTCAATCAAAGTTTTTTGAACTCAAAATTTAGGAATCATCTGCAATAGTCAACTTGGTTCTGAACCTCAAACACTAGTTATTTTGCAGCTTGAATACAGAGCAGAGACATCAACAACTGAAAGACCAGTCATTTAGATCAGCTCTGACACAACTGATGCATCTGAAACTCAAGAGAACCAAGTCACTATGGAAGCAGAATGTGACGACCCGAACCGACATAATCGACCATTGGCCGTCACGAGGGGTTAATATAGGCATAACACTATATCAAGTTCAAATATTTGAACGTTGCGGAAGAATGGAAATAAATTTAATCCAAGTCATGGATTTGCCAAAAATTTCGGCAGCATCTCGGCGTAAAATGGATAAGTGGAAAAAATGCTCATGTATACAACAGTTTATATAAACTGAATATAAACATAAAGAGGTAACTCTCTATAAAGATATAGTATCTGTGATAACAGGAGCACGATGGCTCAACAGTAGCATACGAATAAGAGGAACACAGGT
>LTAE01000521.1:47341-70820 GCA_001647135.1 Pontederia paniculata
TGGGATGCCGGTGAATCCGAGAAGTGACCAGCCATGAAGCACATCTACCCGTCTCCGACGCCGGAATCCATGGAGTCGAAACAACACTACATAACGGATGAATTGAATGCATCAAATCCGAATGAAATCAAGACACTAATGTATCAAATCCGACTCACGGAATGGCTCAGCACATGTATTAACTCACCGTGGAGGATCGACGACCTCACGACTGCTCAGAAATCTCCGGCGAACTCCCAAATCTGCGGAAAACTGCAAGTCGCCGGAAACAAAACCAAATCATCCCAAACTCATCGGAAAACACATCATAAACTGATTTAATCGAGACATACACTCACAGAGGAGAAACCAGCCACGAATCATGCCTGAAATCGCTGGAATCCTTCCCCCTCCGCCGGCATCACCTTCGTTTCCGGGCTGCACACAACGCACATGAGAGAAATCAGGAGGCATGGCCGTGTT
Organism: Pontederia paniculata; assembly: GCA_001647135.1. Lineage (NCBI taxonomy): Eukaryota > Viridiplantae > Streptophyta > Magnoliopsida > Commelinales > Pontederiaceae > Pontederia > Pontederia paniculata. The sequence continues at coordinate 47,804 of LTAE01000521.1, forward strand.
CGCGTCATCGAGAGGATGAGAAACGTACCCTCCGATTGCCAAGCAGCCGCCGGAGTCGCCGGCGATGGAGCAGCCCTGGCACTGCACGCCGTGCGCGAAGGACAAAACGAGTGAGGGAGGGAGAAAGGGCCGGCACTGTAGCAAACGTGGGAGAGAAGGAGAGGGGTGTTTTAATATAACCCCAGGGACACGTGTCGCGCATCCAACGGCCGATCACATTTTATTTAAATTTTATTTTTATTCCTTTAATTCCCCTGCGAAAAGACGAGAAAGCCCTGTTAAATAAAAAAAATTTCAAAAATGCCACTGTGGGCTTTGCATTTCTGTTGGGCTTTTACACAGAATTAGCAGCTCAAGGTCCAAGATGTTTGACAGATACTTACTCACATGTAGCCAATAGAGTTGGAGCTCCAAGGATGCCACCCAGGGTCAATTTAAATTTTCAATTACAACCAACCTTAGTGACTATGATCCAGCAAGATCAATTTAGAGGGTTATCCACTGAAGATCCAGCTCAACACTTAGATAACTCAAGGAGATATGTGGCACCATGCAATTCAACAACATCTTTGTTGATTCTATTTACATGTGACTATCTTTTCACATTGAGAGGGAAGACCAAGCTATGATGGAAGAGCTTAAAACCTCAAGAAGTAGCAAATTAGGACACATTAGTTCAAAATTTCCTGATTGAGTTCTTTCCACCAATAAAGACATCTCACATAAGGGATGATATCAATTTCAACTAGTTTGACATGAAAAATTTGTATGAAGGATGGCTGATATTTCAAAATTTGGTTGCATCTTGTCCTCATTATGAGATGGCATTTACTGGATCATTTTCATTCAGGATTGAACTACTCCACTTTCATTGCCCTAGACAATGCAACAAGTGGAGTATTTGCCACTACTGATATTAATGAAGCATATAGGATAATTGAGAAGTTGGCAAGAAACTACCACTATCTCAAGCATGAAAGATCTAGAAAACCAGCTAAAAAGATATCATTTGATGAAGGAGAATTTCTATCATTTAAAGTAGAAGATATTTTGCAAAAAAGCCTTTTGAAAGTTAAACCTTACACCTCAAGTGATCATGATGCAGACTCTTGAGTCCAAAAGTGATATATGTGGAAACTTGGGTCGTGCATCTGCAACTTGCAACCTATTGACACAACATCAAGAGCCCCAATATGATCAAGTTAACACTTTTGAAAACTTTGCACCAAAACCTCCTTTTGGGAAGTATACTCCTAAAGACAAAAATTGCTCATTCTTCTCCTACAGAAACAATGATTATCAGAATGCCCTAGTTCACAACCCCACATCTCATCATCCAAATTGGCAGCCCAAAATTCTGCTGAGACAATCTCAACAACCACTATTGATATTACATGTACCTAACTTAGAATCACCTAAACCCAAATTGGAAAAGATGCTACAACAACTAATGAGACAATAAAAGCATATGAACACAAAGATTGAGCAGCTATCTACTCACAATAGGCTGCTACAACCTCAAATAGCACTTCAAGCAAATGTTGCAGCATTAGGACTCCATACTTTACTGGGACAATCAGAAATCAATCCAAGGGAGCAAGTTATGATTATAACTTTGAGGAGTGAAAGAATACCTGAAAGAGAGCAAGTTGAAGTGAGCTTACCTACTTTGGAAAAGACCCAGATTCCAATTCAACAATCTGAGATAACTGACCAATGGAACCCATTCCCCAAAGCTCAAAATCAGCTCAAGCTAAAAAACTACTAGCTACCAGCAACCTTGACATAAGATTCTAACTTTTCGTCAGAGAATGCTGAAGACCCATGAAAAGCAACAATTTACTAGGTTTATTGAAGTGTTGAAAAAGCTTGAGATCAATATATCTTTTATGGAAGTTCACCAACATATGCCAAGTTTCTAAAACACATTATTTAAGCCGAGAAGAATAGATGTCAAAGAAATAATGACTCTAACTGAGACTGTAGTGCAGTTATTCTGAATAAATTGCCGCCCAAATTAAAGGACCCTGGCAGCTTCTCTATACCATATGAGATTGGGCACTTACAAGTTAAAAGAGCACTATGTGATTTGGGAGTTAGTGTGAGTGTTATACCTTCTTTCATGTGTGATAAGCTAAATGTATGTGAGAAAAGCCAACAAACATGTTGTACAATTAGCTGACAAATCTGTCAAATACTCGAGAGGCATTCTTGAAGATATACCAATCAGAGTTGGAAAATTCTTTATCCCTATTGATTTTTAGTCTTGAACATGGAGGAAGATTCCAACACTCTCTTAATACTTGGAAGGCTCTTCCGTGTCATTGCTGGTGCATTTGTCGATGTGAAGAATGGGAAATTATGATTCCAGATAAGTGAAGACAAGATAGAATTCGACTTATCTCAAAAAGTGAAGAAACCAATTAAAGAAGTTACCTATGAGGACTATGACCTTATTGAAGAAGTTGTGCAAGAAGTTTCACTTGTGGCACATGTACAAAAATATGATCAGACTCTAAAAGACCATGAAGATCATCAGCAGTTGACGGTCCAAATGGATCAACAATTACTGACAAAAGTGGAGCAACCAGACCAGGGCTGTGAAATTAGAGTTATCAGTCACACCCATCAAAATTGGTTACAACCCTGAAGGATCAATCTGATAGAGAACCAATTATATCAGTTGCAGCAACCCAGACTCTATCCACACCTCAAGTTGAGTTAAAATTTCTTCCACCTGCATTGAAGTATGAGTTTCTTGGGTCAAATTCCACCTTCCCTATTATTGTCAACTCAGCTTTATCTGATGATCAACAATTGCTAAATTACTAAAAGTAGTGAAGACATATAATAAAGCAACTGGGTATTCAATTGATGATATTAAAGACATCGGTCCCTCGCTTTCTATGCAAAAAAAATCCTTATGAAGAAAATTATAAACCATACATAGAAGGACATATCATATTATTACTTCAGGAGTTCAATATGGAAATCAGATATAAAAAAGGAGCTGAAAACCTGGTGGTAGACCATTTGTCATGGTTGCCGGAATAGCTAAAAGGCCACTCTCTACTATAAATAAAGACATGTCCGACAACTTCCTCTTTGCAAACATTAACATGAACCCACCATTGTATGATGACATTGCAAACTTCCTAGCCGCTAGATATCTTCCACCAAAAGTATCACAACAAGAGATGAAGAAATTGTTTGCTGAATTGAAACATTATTTATTAGGATGATTAGATTCTCTTCAAGAGATGTTCAAATGGACAATTCAGAAGATGTGTACTAGAAACAAAAACCTATAGAATAAAAGAAAAGTGTCACAACTCAACATATCGAGGAATATTGAGAACAATCACGAAAATACTGCAAGCTGGCTACTATTGGCCTACCATATTTTGAGATGTGAATGCTTATGTGTGAATATGTGACAATAGTCAAAGGACAAGAAATATTTCAAAAAGGAACAAAATGCCACAAGGTGGAATTCTTGAAGTCGAGATCTTCGTTGTTTGAGGAATTGATTACATGAGACCATTCCCAAACTCTCACAATTATTTTCATAAAGTATTCAATCCTGGAGTAGGAGAACCATTATCTGAAAAAGGACTGATATTCAAAGTGAATGGGCATCGTTCGAAGTTATATCAACTAGGTACAATAATACAAAGGAAAGAATCAGTTGACCTAGACCTAGCCAACGAACCAACATATTAGACGCTAAAGCATAGTCTAGTCAAGGACTTTAAACAATGAAACATACTTGGAGGCAACCCAGACTAACCCCTAATAACTCTTTTGTCTTTGTTTTCTTCTTTTTATCATCTCAGATTCACGATTATGAGCAAAGATGTGATTCAAATAGAAGGAAATATTCTTGGAGACCATGGAGACCAGACAAAGGATGTCAACCACATCATTATCATCCTTACCAAAACAATCGCAGGCCAAGGCTAAAGCTCTAAGTCCAAAGAAGCACCACGCTCCTCCGATGAACCCTGAGTCAAGAAAAATAACTGAGCTAGAGCCCAATTCGGAAGAAAGCTCTAGAGAAAAAGAGCTTTCACATCCCAGCACAAAGGAGCTTCACAACCTAGCATGTCGAGTCGCTAGACGACAAAACTGCTAAAAAGGCAAGAGATTCATGATAACTCATAATTGGAAAGGATGAATCAGAGGGAATTAAAAGGAAATATTTTCTGGCAGGACAAAAATGAGAGATGCCAAGAACGGAAAGGAAATAAAAGAAGAGAGAAAAAGAAGGAAATACATATTTTGGGGATCTTCCTATCATTCAAATTCATTCCATCTTCGACATGGGAAGAGCAGGGAGGAAAATACCATTGGAGAAGACGACGAGAGATGAAGTGAGGATTGGAGAACCATGGCTGTGATATTTTCTAAACTTTCTTCATGTATTTTGAGTATGATCTGTAACTAAGTAGGATAATCTAGATGTTAGTGTAGGGGATCACATATTGGATTTGTTTTGATTTTAATCTTGTTGAACTATTTTGGATTCTCGTTTATGAACTCATCATTGATTTCCACTTCTGAAGCTTCAATTTTGTAAAGAGTTGTTTGTTTCTATTGTGATCAAATTTGAATTGACCCGTTGCTTTCAATTCTCTTTCTTGTTAACATTCGATTTTGTCGGATGATATGCCTTGACCGAGGGGCATTCCGACTTTGAGTGTTCATTTTCATGGGGATTTTCCCCAACCTTGTCAAATAGAAGTATGAATGGAAATCAAAGTAGTGGTTAGTCAATATGGAGGAGATATGGTCAATTTAATCTAATAGTGAGGAGCATAGCATACCAAGATGCAAGGATTTCTCGATTTTGATCAGACATTTTGCTACTAGTAAAGAACGAAGGGAATTGGATTGGGATCCACTTACTGGCCAATGCTAGCTTTGAGTTGCAGCTTCATTCTTCTCTTTAAAACTTGCTTCAATATTTGTTTCGCCTCATCTCTATTTGTCTTTCAATGGCGAAATGATCGTTGTATACTAAGTGCTAAATTTGATCGTTGTATACTTGCAACATCGATGTGTTGTTCTAGAATTTTAGAACTGATTGTCTACTGTTATCACTATCTTGCATATACGTCACAACCCTACTTGCATATCTGTACATGAACATGATTTTGATTAAACATTAGACAACATATTACAAGTCACATAGAGTAGGAGAAACCAATTTATCTTATAATAATAATAATAATAATAATAATAATAATAATAATAATAATAATAATAATAATAACCAAGCGGTTCTTTTTCTATTTTCGTAACTCACTTCTCTAATCTTATACCGATAACATATGTTCATAATATTATTAAGATGTGAATGATAACATAAAATAATGACACTTATTACATTTCATATGATATCTAGATAGTCAAATAGTTTCAATTGCTTTAACTACATAAAAATCCTAGAACTTAAGCAATTAAACACATTCTATGTGCACTACTTATAAACATGGTAGATTGCATATTTGTGGAAACAAAATTTATAACTTCTATTATACAAATCGAAGTCCCAACATTCCAATTTTGGCTGAAAGACTTCTCCAGTATTGCAGAGTAAAAAATTCATTGTAGTTTGTTTCTAGGAAAATTGGCAAATAAAATAGTTTTTGTTCTAATATTATTCTCAAGAGTGATATTTACTCTAAAATTACATCAATTTGAAAACAAATTTTATATTTTTTTTTCTTAAATTAGACTTTAGGAGGTTTATGTTATAAAAGATTTAGAATTTATCTCATTTTAGAATGATCATAGTAAATTCAAGAATCTAACATACATATTATTCTATTTATTTATTCTGGGTGACAAAATAGATATGTTTAAGAATTTATAACCACAATTATACATAACATTTTGAGTTGATTCCAACTGAAAATTATTCAAAGCTTTAGTATTGTTATGATGTTTAAATTTAAGAAGGGATTTACAATTGAGACTATGACACTAGATAGTAAGAGTTACCCTTAAGCATTACCATATAACTTTCTCTATGTAGATCTGATAAACATCATCTCAAAGCCCATGAAAACTAGACTCAAAGGAGAACCAACACAATTAATTTCATAATTTTTAGATGTACCCAAGGTATGAAAATGACTCTATAATGTTTCAACTTTTGATTTGTTTCCATCTAGAGTTTGTTCTTTAGGATAGTGAATTGGGGTTTGATATGTTCCACAATTAAATTTAGATTATGAGAAGAACAAAATAATCAAGAATAAGGAAAATTTTAAGTTACAACATCCTATAATTATAATATATAAAAAATTATAGAACACGTACCACAAACTAGAACTTAAGATTTTTTTTCTTCTTCTAAATTCTCCTTGTATCTTTTGCTTCTCTCTCTTGATTCAGATGGAGGTGTAGAAGGAGACATTTTCCTATTTATTTGTATTTATTCATTTACTTAAGACATTACATGCAAATAAGAAACTATTCCTATTTGAGTTCCAAGAAAATAAATATTTAGAAAATTTAATCCTTAAACAATCAAAATTCAAAATTTGGATCGAAGAATAAAAATGATATTTTTAAAGATTTCTCATTTTTGCATATTTATTTTACCTAACAAAAAAATTACTTAAAAAATTATTCAAAAAATCATATTTAACATACTTAAATAGTCGAGACTTTTTTTTCAAATCTTAACATTTTCAAAAATTATGTGTTCATGCCTTAAACGGAATTTCGCCACTTCCCATCCTCTAATAGTTAAAGTTGAAGTTCAATGTCATAATGCATGAAAATCATATAATATAACATTAACATGTATAATTCTATATGGATTAAGTCACCTATATTACACTATCAAAGATGTTCCACGTGATTAAGCACTCTAAAACTTACCATATGACATGCACCAATGAATGGGTAGTTGGAGAAGAGAGAATTAGAGAATTTGCTTACTCCACAACATGCAAGCCGCAAACTATGATAACTAATATCAAGAATAATTATTAGTTGTTCATTTCACTATATATAATATGTTATGGTTTAGATGAGTAGTTGCTAGGGTGATATTGGGTTCGTTTGGAGCAAATTTTGACCCAATCTATAAAGATTTTTTTTTGGTCGGGTGGGGTCATGACGTCCGTCGGATTGTGTTGGGTCAGATCGAGAACCAAAAAGAGGACTAATCTTAATTTTCAAAATTTTTAATACATACGAATAATATAAGTTTAAAAATAAATAAAATAAAAATTGAAAAAAAGTAATATTAAGGGAATAATAAATACAAGCTTATCTAAAACTTTAAGTAGTTTTAAATAAAATAATAGTTCATATATATATATATATATATATATACATATATCTTTGGGTTAATCAAGTCTGGTATCAGGTTATTGTGTCACATCTTTTTTCAACATGTATCCGACCCGACTTTTCGGGTTGGGATAGGTCGGGTTTCAACCCAAGAGTTTTTAGATTGGATCAGATTGACCGGGTTCACAAGTGAGGCCAAAGTTGTGCTCACCCCTAGTAGTTGCATTGATTTCAACTTGGTTGACGAGTGTAGTTAATGTTTTTAACATTTGTTTTCCTATTTTTTAATGAAATTGACCTATTAAAAAATGATGGGTTTCACTAATATATCATCATTTTTAATTGTGTTTCATCGGTCAAAATCGATCCAAAGCATCCTTTAGTTTTATTATGAATTGAGTTTGATCCAAGCAATAATATGCAAAATATGATTAAATTACGTATTTACATATGTGAAATCTTCACATGAATCATTCTATCACTCAAAATTAGGGAACCATATGAGATATGCTGAATGTCAATAAATTATGTCATGTCAACATGACACAACATGAGCATGACCACTTTGTCATAGAGATTTTAGGCACGAGCATGGAGGAGCATGTGCATGACATAGTCTAGAACAATTAATTTGATATATATAAACATCTAATAAAATCCTTTGTAAGTATTATGAAAAATTACAAGTATAAATATTTATGTTTGAAATATATTAAAGATAACAATTTTGACCTTGTCAAAAATAAAGAATAACTAAAAATAATGATAATAATAATTACTTTAACTAAAAATACTACTTTACCTTTTGAATTTGATTATTAAGAGGGATAAACATGTCATTTGAAAAAAAAATAATGAAAATGACTATTGATTATGACCTAACGGTCAATGACATTGTCATTTTGTCTTCCATATAAAAAGGTCCAACCAAATGGCTGAAAGAGATAAAAAATAAAACAAATATGTTGTATGGTATGACATGACATGACATGAGCACGATAAAATGATTTTGTTCATGTTAGATCTATGTCGTATCAACCAATTATAAAGTGATACGTGCAAATCAATTTCCATCTTTAACTATAATGTGAATATCTTTATTATTTTTCTATGTTAGTCCTCTTCTTAATGGATGGGGTTGACAGGTCTGCACTCCTAGATCTATATATGGCCTGGCATGTTAATTTGGGGACAAATATAACAATAATGAGATTAGGCAATATCAATAACATTTGACTACATCAATTGTAATTGTTCTCTCTTGTTATCCTCCATCTAATTCTAACCATTTAAGTGTGAACATATAAATACCCCTTAATAAACATCATTACAAAAAAAATCCATCTTCAACTTTACACAATGTATATATTTTACTTTATTTCTATGTTAGTCATCTTCCTACATAAGGGGGCAAGTTGCCAACTCATAGTCCTCTATGCATGATATATATGTATATGTACTTATATGTATTTACATCTATGTATAACGAGATTTCACAACGTAAATGACATTTGACTATATTGATTGTAATAGCTCCTTTTCTTCTACTACGCACACTTGTGCTCTCACACACACTCGTTCCGATTCTCCTCAATCTAATTACAACTTTCTAAATATGGACATGTCAATATCTCTTAGAGAGTTTAAGGTCAGCCAAACATGGTTCGATATCCTCTTTTTGGATTATAGATGGTTGTTCTACTTTAGAGCCACATTTATCAACTTCATGTGTCGCAAAATTCTTGCGAACCACCATCATGTTGTTTTGACACGTGAACAAGATTACGCGCCATTTAGATTACTCGTGGTATTGTTTGACACACCTTAAAAATAGTCTCTACTCCAGCGTGCAGTGTGTTTCAACACTAAGTCATTACACTATTTAAGATGTTTGGTAAATACAATTAATAATAGCGATAAGTGATTGAAACCAAGCATTTTGAGGCGCTTGAAAGATTAATATCTAGGATAGCTATTAGCGTGTTGGAATTTATTTTCAAAATACCCACAAAATATTTCATTATTACTTATTATTTGTGTGAATACACTTATTATTTTATACCATGTGACCACTTTATTATTTATTATTATTTTATCAATTTATAAATCATTTGGTTACTTATTTATTTTACTATTATTTATTAATATTAAAATAGTTAAAATAAAAACAAGTTATTTAATTTAGGATACATATAATAATGCAAACTATTTACATAATTATTTAAATCTTTTTTAGTCATTTTATGTTTATCGATCGATTCAAACGTTGCATTTGCCAAGCACTTTTATTAAATTTAATAATTAACTCGCTGCTAGATAATCACTAATCTTTAATCGCTAATCAATATCCATTATTAGTTAATCAAACCATTGGTACATGTCAAACAAAGCCTATGTATTAGTTTTTAATTGAGCCTTAAGTTGTTTATTAGATTTTGGTTCTTTCATGAGTTATTTTAAGTTGTTTGTTATGTGATCCTTTGGTGTTGCATCGTTGGATGGACTAGCATTGTATTATGAAAAATAAAGCCAAACACCCATCAAATTAGTCATAAAATAAATAATTGGATTGTTGATAGATATTTTAATTTTTAAGTAAACATTGGAATATCTCTATTTTTAAGATATGGTGGATTAAACAAATCTTTCTTTTTGTTGTTATATAGGAAAAATTGATACATCATTAATAAAAAAATTGTCTAAAGAAAGAACAATCTTTCCTCTTTCTTTTAAAATAATAATTGTATTTGCATTTCTTTCTTGTTAAATAACTGACGAGGATAATATCTCCACGAAAGTGCTGGATGGACTGAATAGCGGGAAGGCTTTCTTAGGGTATATCCTTGTCCCGTCCCTTTTCAACGAGGAGACCTCGATTTTCTCAAAAGGTTTCTTATCACAACATATGTAATATGTAAAATATCTATTTATCAATAAAAAGAATACCCAATATATAGTTACATATTTCTTGAGATTATCTATCAATATTCTTCTAATTTATATTCCAATCCCAAACAACCCGTATAAGTATATAAGATTTACGTTGATTTTTCTTATTTCGTTTACCTATTGTTGACTCAAAAGTTAAATGACTTTGTTAATAACATTAATTATTGAATATTAATTATTATTCATAATGAACTTGATCATAGATGAGAGTCGGATTGTGGATAATGATGATTTGATAGTCATTTAAATTTTATTGTTATACACACGAGGACATGTTTGCATATTGGTAAATGTTTTTTTGTTGTTGATTCGTTTGATTTCACATAAATCAATAACTTTTTTGTTTTCACAAGTTCCTGTTTGAATTATACATAATTGTGTACGGTAGTATAAACAATGGCCATTTAGCTTCAGGGTATCCTTATTTAATCCTTGAAGTTCATTATTAATTTTCACATAAATATTCTCATTTCCATATATATTTCATATTTTATATAAAAAATTTCAAACTTCAACATTTGTTATAGGACCTAGTCGAAACTTATATGATTTTAAAGAACAATTACTTTTCAATTTGTTGCATATCTGAAGTCCATTATGTTATATTAAATTGCTACCATGATTTCCGAAAGTTTGCCTTGATTAATCAGTAACTCATTAAAAATTTGTTAAATGTTAGATTCAATAATTATCACTTGGATAATTTGATGTCATAACTTTTAAAACATTTTTGAGAATATGAAACATTATATCTTGTTTTAGGCATAACATTAACTTCGATTGATTTAACAAAAAATATCATAATATTTTTTTTCTTATAAAAAAATAATGTTAACTAATGCTTGTCACAATGTTCAATCATTATTTACATATTTTTCCAACAAAAAGTATTGTAGAGACTAAATCTGAAACCAATCAAAAGTTTGGTGATTTTTTAGATAAAAAATGAAAAATAAATACTAGATTTGTCATAAATCTTAAAGTTGAGATTTTAATACATTTAGCGTTCTATTTATGCAACATTAACAATAATTGGTCTTTATGAATCACCAAAATTATTAAAAGGGGTAACAATGTAAACCAATAATTCAGTAGTTCTGTACATGAAAAAAATATCTTATAACATGAGATCAGAAACGACACATACCAGAACATGTACATGTGCAGGAATCTCTGAAACGACACATGACGAATCCAAGAAACACAATCTAAGAAAAAAAGATCAAATATGCAATCATATCTGAGCTTAAGATCATGGAGGAGCATGTGCATGACATAGTCTAGCACAATTAATTTGATATTATATAAACATCTAATAAAATCCTTTGTAAGTATTATGAAAAATCACAAGTATGAATATTTATGTAGGAAAAAAACTAAAGATATCAAATTTGACCTTGCCAAAAATAAAGAACCAAAAAATAATGATAATAATAATTAATTTAACTTAAAATACTACTTTACCTTTTGAATTTGAATGTTAAGAGGGATAAACATGTCATTTGAAGAAAAAATGATTGTTGAGTATGACCTAATGGTCGACGACAATTTAGCAATGTAATTGTGTCTTCGATATAAAAAGGTCCGACCAAGTGGCTTAATGAGATAAAAAGAAAAAAAAAACAAATATGTTGTATGGTATGACATGACATGAGCACAATAAAATGATTTTGTTCATGTTGGAACTATGTCGTATCAACCAATTATAAAGTGATATGTGCAAATCAATATCCATCTTTAACTATAATGCGGATATCTTTATTCTTTTTATATGTTAGTCTTCTTCCTAATGGATGGAGTTGCTAGGTTCGCTCTCCTCTATATATGGCCTGACATGTTAATTTGGGGGACAAATACAACAATAATAAGATTGAACGACATTAATAACATTTGACTACATCGATTGTAATTGTTCTCTCTTGTTCTCCTTTATATAATTCTATCCTTTTAAGCATGAACATGTTAATACCTCTTAATAAATGTCACTACAAGAAATTTCATCTTTAACTTTATGCAATGTATATATTTTACTTTTTTTTCCTATGTTAGTCATCTTCCTAGATGAGGGGCAAGTTGCCTAACTCATACTCCTCTATACATGATATATATGTATATGTGTGTATATGTATGTATGTATATCAATATATAATAAGGTTGGGCAACATAAATGACATTTGACTATATTGATTATAATAGCTCATTTTGCTCTTCTGTGTATGCTTATGCTCACACATACACACTGGTTCTCCTCTATCTAGTTTCAACTTTCTAAATGTGGACATGCCAATAGCTCTTGGAGAGTTTAAGGTCGACCAAGCATCGCACTTCATATGTCGCAAAATTCTTGTAAACTGCCATCATGTTGTTTTGACACATGGACATGATTAGACTATTTGAATTACTAGCCTTTAGAATGTTTTTATGTATTAGTTTTTAACTGAGCCTTTGGCCCACTAAGTTGTTTATTAGATTTTGGTTATTTTAAAAGTTATTTTAAGAATTAAAACATTCTCGATTTTTTTGTGTTTTGTGGTTGGAAATAATTGTTATGTGTCTTTTGGTATTGAATTATTGTCTGGATTAGCATTGTATTATGAAGAATAAAGCCAAACACCCATCAAATTAGTTATAAAATAAATAATTAATTGTTGATAGATATTCCAATTTTGGATTTAAAATTGGATTATCACTATTTTTAAGATATGGTGGATTAAACTAAACTTTCTTTTTTACTTCCTATACAATAAAGATTAATACATCATTAACAAAAAAAATCTAGAAAAAGAAAAATATTTCCTTTTTTAAATAATAATTGTATTTTCATTTCTTTCTTCTTATATTCTTATCACAAAATATGTAATCTATAAATTATCTATTTATAAATAAAAAATACCCAGAATATAATTGCATATTCTTGATATTATCTATTAATATTCTTCTAATTTATATTCCAATGCCAAACGACCCGTATAAATATATAAAATTTACGTTGATTTGACTTCTTTTGTTGACCTAAATTTGTTGACTCAAAAGTTAAACATTTTGTTGATAACATTAACTATTAAATAGTAATTACTATTCTTAATGAACTTGATCACATATGAGAGTAGGATTGTTGATAATGATGATTTAATAGTTCATTTAAATTCTATTGTTGTACATATATTAGGACATGTTTTCATATTGGTAAATGTTTTTTCTTTGCTGTTGATTTGTTTGATTTCACATAAATCCATCAATTTTTTGTTTGCACAAGTCCTTGTTTGAATTATGCATAATTGCATAATTGTGCAAGGTACAATAAAAAAATAGTCATTTAGCTTCAGGATATCCTTATTTAATCCTCATAAGAGTCATTATTAATTTTCACATAAATCATTCTCATTTCCATATATAATTATCATATTATAGAAAAAAGGTGTCAATCTTTAGCATTTGTTATAGACCTAGACCAAACTTATATGTATGTCAAGAACAATTACTTTTCAATTTGTTGCATATCTGAATTCCATTATGTTTTATTAAATTGCTACCATAGTTTCAGCGAGTTTGCCTTGATTAATCCGTAACTCATTAAAAAATTGTTAAATGTTAGACTCAATAATTATCACTTGGATAATGTTATGTCCAGGGACCGACCCAAGAAGAAAATATAGGGGGGGAGGGGGGCCAAAATATATAACTATAAATCATAAAAAATTGGTAGGGGCCAAGATTTGAACTTTAGACATCTAAATATTAGGCAAAACCAACTATCCACTACACTATTTAGATAAATGTGATAATTTATTAACATTTATTTAGTTTATTGATTATAATTATTAGTATATACGTATATATATATTTTATATACCAATAGTTGGGGGGCCCGAGGCCCCCCATATTATATGTGGGTCCGCCCCTGGTTATGTCGTAACCTTTAAAATGTTATGGGAAGATGAAACATTAGTATCTTGTTTTAGGCATAACATTAAAAAAGATCATATTTTTTTCTTGTGAAAAAAATGGTGTTCACTTATGCTTGTGACGATGTTTAATCATTATTTAATATATTTTTTCAACAAAAAGTATTATAGAGTGTAAATTTAAAACCAATCAAAAGTATGGTGATTTTTTAGATAAAAAATTGAAAAAAAATATACTAAATTTTGTAATAAATGTCAAAGTTTAGATTTTCATACATTTAGCCTCTTATTTATGCAACATTAATAATAGTTGATATTTAGGAATCACCACAATTATTATTAGGAGCAAACAATATAAACAAATAATTCAACAGTTACTGTACATGAAAAAAATATCTAACAACATGAGATCAGAAATCGCACATACCAAAACATAAACAGGTGCAAGAATCTCTCAAACGACACATAACGAATCCAAGAAACACAATCTAAGAACAAAGATCAAATATGCAGTCATAATCTGAGCTTAAGGTCAGGCTCGTCTGCGGGGACTAACTTCGAATCCCGGAGAGCTTCCAGACCACCATAACCTGCCTCAATTGATCTGAAGCTAACAGGCCAGTACAACTCTGCTACGTCTTCCTCCTCGAAGACGGGCACCGGTTGCAGAAGGTTTCGATTGAATTCGGCGTCAGCATGGTGGCGGTAATGGTGGAGCTGTTGGTGCTGCTGCGCCGCTGGCCGGCGCTGGTTCACCGAGGAGTGCGTCTCAACTCCCAATGAACAGACGGCGGGGGCAGAGCCATGCAGAGGCAGCGACGCGATGCTGGAACATCTAAATGGGAACAACTCCAGCCTGAGGGCCCGCCGTCTCGCCATGGCGCGCTCCCTCTTGTGAGCGTTCTGGTGGCCGCCCAGCGTTTGGGAGATGAAGAACTTCCTGTTGCAGTAGTTGCAGGAGAAGACCCTTTGGGGGTTCGGACTCAGAGTTCGCTTCCCGCTGCTGCTCTCGCTTGTGCTTGACATGAACAGTGCAGGCGCAGCTGGCCTTGCTGTTGCTTGTGATGACGATGAGGAAGAAGTGTCTTCGAGGAAGACGGGTGCATGATTCTTGAATGTGGAACGATGAGAGGAGCCCTCTGATTCTTGATTGGTGATTACTTTTGAGATGTCTTCTGATGCTTCCTGCAGGTCCGAGGTGCCCATCATTCATAGCATCATTTTTTTTCCTGTGATTTATGTCCTCTTCAGCTGCATTAATTAGTTGGACCGTGCAACAAGGAATTAATGCATGTTGATGTAGTCTACAGAAATTTCAACACTGCAACTGCAAAAGAGTAGGGAGCATGTCTGAGTTGAATTATTTGCATCATTGAAAGGCAATGCAAAATGCATAACAATTTCTCTCTGAGAAGAACATATACATGGAGAAAGAGAAGCTTGTGTTCAGAAACTACGTTTAGTTATTTATTACCATGAACTGAAGTAAGAGACACAAGTCAAAGAACAGAGGGAGAACAAAATTTGATGCCACGGAAAATTACAAACACCCCTGAATCCAGACAGACAGATCAATTCAGAGCAAAATTACAACACACAGGCAAAGAGATCTGAGGGTAGACCTACCTGAGATAGATCTGAAGCACATGTATGCAGCCAGAGGGGGGGTGGGAGATGGCCTCACGGCCATGAATTCTTCTTGTGGCAAGATCGATGAAGCACACAGGAGATGAGAGTAAGAGTGAGAGGGGAACATGAGTGATGTGAGGTGGGGATACATGTTGTACGTAGTGGCATCTTTTTAATTAGTAGCAAGCAAAGTAGGCGATGTTTTTAGCATAGCAGCTGATGAGCAAACAAAGCTGGTGGGGAAGGTGGCAATAACCAAAAAGCATGGGAGTCTAAGCAATTAAATGATAAGAACAGTTGATATAGTTGGTAGACACTATTGAAGATAAATTTACTTTTAAGATCCAAGTAATGCATTATCATTCAATATTATCTAAGATAGCTAACAATTTAGATTACCATACTTTTATAAAAAACTATCAGGTATTGCCTCTTTTATGGATATATCTTTTTATCAATATAATCAAGTCTAGGGTTTTGTATCAATGGGAAGTTCCAAACTCCAATTATAAATTTATAAAGTTAATATATTGGGATAACTATATTTATAATAATTAATAGATTTGGAAGAAACATATTGATGATAATAATATATTCTTAAAAATATAATCTTCATAATAATTATAACTTGTAATATATTCTTTTTAATCATAATAATATTATATCATTATCAATAATAATTAACAATCTATTTATTACCATAATATTTTATTATATATTTCATATTTATTAATTTAGGATTCATAAGGATAAATATGAAAAAGAAAATATAAATATAATTGTTAGTTCGTATAGATATAACCTTCTAAGTAATGACACTTCATAAGAACATTGCTAGATAATTCATATTATCTATTTTGAGAAAAAATATATAATATAATATGGTGACTCAAAAAAATTTAAGTTCAAAGAAAATGTACTAGTCAAGTGCTAACTTCGGAACTCAATAAACAAATTAGAAAAAGATATTACTCTACTGTTAAAAATTGTTCAAAGCATTACTATGACTTTTTAATCTATACAAAGATGATACATATGTAGAAAATAAGGAAGAAAATAAAACAAAGAAAGACTTCGAGGCACGATAAATCATAATATTTAAAAACTTATTTATCCACACACAAGTTGCTATTTAGTTTCGTCAACAACACTCCTAAAATACAACAAAGTTATTAGAGTATGTCAATTGACAATGTTAGAGAACTTTCAATCTCTTATTCTAACAAATTGGTAATTTTTGTGATTGAGCAAATCAAATTGGGCCTTGTTATTTATTGATGACAAAGGGGTGCGACTCCACAAAGAGAATATATTCTTTTCATTCACACTTCATCATGAAAATGTGTAAAATAGTCTTTCATATATAATCAATTATAATAAGAACCTTTATAAAATTCATATTTTAATTAATTTAAAATTCAAAATTTGTAGATTTCAACAATCTTCCACTAGATTACAAAATTCAAAAGGTTAAATTATACAATTATACATAAAGAAAGGTATCATTAGATTTGAATATTTCATTAGTGTAGATTTTTCAAAGTTTAGACAAGTAACTGGTATCCACTAAATTTGAACTAATACTATAGTTCAAATAGGTTTTTGACCCATTTTAGCAACAAAATCCTTCACTTTTTCTTTTGACATTTTTTTGTCAATTAATCTTCAAAATTACTACTTGATTTAACATAAGTGACAGTGTACACCATCCTTTATTAACTTTCTTATATACATCTCAAACTAATATTTATAGACTTTTCATTGTAAATTTTATTATATTCTTGAGACATCGTAGATTGACTATCACAAAATACGAAAATGATTATCATAGATTGTGACCACAACTTAATATCATATAACATATTTCTTAATCATTCCACATCTTTACTTGCAGCGTCCAAGACTACAAATTTTAACATCCATTGTTGAATGAGTAATACATGTTTGTTTCTTAGAAATCCAACAAATAGTTTCTCCTGCAATGATAAAAAATTATCCTGAAGTTGAATTACTATAACTAAAACTTGGTATCCAACTAACATCTGAATATCCTTCTAATGTAATAAAATATCTTTATAACAAAATAATTTTCAATGATTTTCTTTAACTAACCGAAAACACTATAAATGACTTTCCAATGATCCATGCTAGGGTAGTTTGTAAATCTTGATAAATTGCGCACAACAAATGCTATATTTGGTATTGTGCAATTCATTGCATATATTAAACTATGTATAACACTAGCATAATCCAATTGTGCTATTGCCTTCTAGAATTTTTATCTAAATTGAAATTATGATCATAAGAAGTATTGAATTCCTTAAAATTAAGATGTATAGCACTATCCAATTGTGCTATTGTCTTCTAGAATTTTTATCTAAATTGAAATTAGGATCATAAGGAGTATTGAACTCCTTAAAATTAAGATGATTGAATTTTTTTAATACTTTCTTAATATAATGATATTGTCTTAATGCATAATATTTATCATGTTTATGCATTTTAATGCCCAAAATCGTATTGACTTAATTTAGATCTTTTATTTTAAATTTTAGAGATAGATAATCTTTAGTTTCATTAACAACTTTCAAGTTTGTTCCAAATATTAATAAGTCATTGATATACAAGCAAATGATTACTTCATATTGTTCTATAAATTTGGAGTAAATTCATTTATCTACATCATTATGTTCAAATTCATCTAACAATATCAGTGAGTCAAACTTTTCGTGTCATTGCCTATGTGCTTATTTTAAGTCATACTTAACCAATTTGCAAAGTTCCCTTTTATTTATAGGAAACACATAGCCTTCTTGTTGCAACATATAAACTTCTTTATCGAGTTCATCATTTAAGGTTGTTTTAACATCCATTTGATGTACACGCAACTTATAAATATACGTTAATGCAAAGATAGCTCGTATAGAAGTTATTCTAGTCACAAGTGCATAAATGTCAAAATAACCTAGATCTTCTTGTTACCTAAATTCGTTAACAACTAGTTTTACTTTAAAGTTTTGAATTGTACCATCATAATTATATTTTCTTTTGAAGATCCAAGTATTGTTTGACAATATTGATCGAATTTCATCGTCAATTGTTTTTTTTCCAAAATGTTGAGTCATTAGAAGTTATTTCTTCTTTATATGTTTGTGGATCTTCTTCTGCATTTAAATTATAAGAATTGTATTAATTACATCATTCCTATTTGTCTCAACAACAAATATTATTGATTGTGAGGATAAAGGATTTGAATTCATTGCTTTCTTGTTCTTTGACTTTTCCTTACTTCTATAATATTGTTATCACAATGACATTTAAAATTTTGGTCACTTGATATTTTCTCAACTAAGATTTGTAAGTCTAATACATCTCTTCTATAATAGAATTTGACTCGACACTAAATTTATTTTCAATAAACTTTGCATCTTTAATTTCAATTATCATATTAGACATCAGGTTTAATATTCTATATGATTTAGAATTTTGAGAATAACCCACAAAAAGTTCTTTCATAACCCTTAGTCCTAACTTAGTTCTCTTTTGATTGGAAACTCTATAAAAGGCCATGCACCCACACACTTTGGAGTAACCAATATTTGGTTTTCTTTCATTCCACACTTCATATGTAGTTACATTTCTTTTTCTAAAAGAGATTCTATTATATATGTAACATGCAGACAATAATACTTCACACCATGTATTATATGATGATTTTTCATTTACAATAATGGAATTAATCATATCTAATAAAGTGCACTTTTTCTCTCGACTAATCAATTTTATTGCAGAGTGTAAGATGTTGAACATTGATGTATAATATCATGATTTTCACAAAATAAATAAATTGAGTAGTAAAATATTCTTCACCCTTATCACAATGAAGAAATTTAATTTTTTTATGCAAATTATCAACTTCAAATTTATAACTTTTAAACATTTCAAATGTTTCATTTTTATGCCTCAACAAATATACATAAGTATATCTGAGATAGTCATCAATAAAAGTTATATTTTTCCCACCTCTTGTAAGAATACAAGTTAATTCACAAATATCAGAATGTATAAATTCTAAGACCTGTATGTTTCTTTCTACTGCATTAAAATGTTTTTTTATAATTTTTATTGAATGAATATTTCACATTTATTCTTAAAATCCTTATCATTAGGAGCTATAAATTATGTGCACACATATGTTGAAGAGATTTATAATTCAAATGTGCCAATCTAGCATGCCATAATAAACAAAAATCAACAATATAAAGAGAAGAATCATTCATATCATTAATACTAAGTTATAACATACCATCATTATAATATCATTTTTCCACAAATACATTATTTTAAAGCAAGATAGATTTTTCAGATTCAAAATTGGTTTTGAAACCTTTTTTACAAAGCAAACTAATAAGACACTAAGTTTTTTCGTCAAGTCTGGAACATGAAGAACATTTACTAATGTAATTTATTTTCAAATGTGAAATTCAATTCCACCATTCCTTGTCCAAGAACTTTTGTCGAATTATTATTTTTCGTAAGGACTTCTCTATGTGCAACATCCATGAGTTTCAAATCGCTCACGATCTTTGCAAACATGGATAGTAGCACATGAATCAAGCCACTAATCACTATGTTTGATAGATGATGCTATATCGACTTTGGTAATCGCACCAATTTAAATTTTCTCAATTTATTTGGTGAAAATTGCAACCAAGTCATTTTCTTCAATGACATTGGCTTTAGACATAAAAATCTCCTTGGAATTGGCCCCCTTCTTTAATAGTTTGCATTCTTTGATGTAGTATTCCTTTTTTGTGACAATGATGACACATTAGTTTCTTTTTCATATCTTGCTTATCTTCCAAATTCAGAGAGACAACTTTCGCTTGTATTTCCAAAAAAAAATTCCAACTTCATCAACATGATTCACTTTAGAATTTTGGAAAAAATATACAACATCAAACTTTCTATTTTCTTCTTTAATGTGTAATTGACTTAATATCTTTTCATTGTGAAGTTGTGTGTCATATGCAAAAGTTTCTTCCTATAATGATTCCAAGTTGAAGGCAACTTAGATATAATCCAACTTATAATGTTTTAGGATATTAATGTTTAGGTCACACGGAGCCTCTTTACTAGGACTTGTATCTTGAACTTGATCCAAGATGAAAATATTGTCAAATGTTTTAAATTCAAAAGTTTTCATCATAAGAAGTTTGTCGGTACATCATCGCTTGGTGTTGTATTACTCCTCCAAAGCCTTCTAAAATTTTAGTAGGAGACTTGATTGTCATGCATAGATCATAAAGACGATTAGACAAGGTATTCAAGATATGTCCTCTATGCGAGAACTCTTCTTCTTCTCTCTTTTTCTTTTGCTCCTGCAAGTGTGCTCTTTCTTCTTTGTTTGCATGATCAGTTAGTTCTTTCAATCATGAATTGTACAACCAAAGGCTATGATTTGCTCTATACAAATATATAGAAAAAGACGCTTTGTTGATGCATCGTAGACAATGTTTATAAAATGGACTTCTCACCCCCCCCNCCCCCCCAAACCACCACCACACCACCACCACCATAGATACACCCCGCCCAAAACAAGTAATATCAAAATATGATTAGAACAAAACAAATGGTGTTAAGAATACAAAAATTGGTGTTAGATATTAAATTTTATGAAGTTGGATTTTCAAACAAAAAAAATGTTCTTATGTTTGCTTCAACCAATTGTTCTTCTATAGATATGCATGCACATAACATAATAAATTAGTAAACATTCAATTCATTCTTATAATATATCATGATATTTCAATTTTAATCATTTAATCATATATTACAATAAATGGTATTACCCATAATGAAATAAATACATGTTAACCATAAATAATATTTGATAATGAATTTCACTCAATTTTTCCTAATTTTAAAGGTCTTTAAGTATAGTACATAGGAAATAAAATTAAAAATAAAGGGAACAAATACTATATTTTATTTCTAGTAATATTTATATGCTTTTATATGAAAGAGAGAATTATGATATGTTATATTTTATGAATGACAATGTATTAGGCTATTTTATAGAAAAGTATTAATTATTATAAATAACATTATTTTGTTTATTAATTTAATGTTTAACTTACATCTTATTCCCAACTTCTTTTTTACATCATAGAAGTTATTTCACATAACTTCTTCCTTCTATTTTATTTTGATGAGCTCTTCATCTTTTAGTCATAGACCATGGTAACTCATGATCACTTTCATGCTTGGACCCACCAATAGAGAACTTCATCCTAAAGCCCAAAATCAACCCAAGGGGATCTTCATTATAAGGGTCAGAGATTTCCATTGATCAATTGACAAATTATGATAACTCTTTCCAACAAGAGTGCAAGTATCATTTTGTTATCTTAAGAAACCTTAAGATCCACTCTGATGCCTTCAATTTCACTATAATCCTCTCATATTCTTTAACTATAGGTAACCATGGTAAGTCTTTCTCCTTTTGGCTTTCTTAGCATTGATTACATACATTTAAGGTTACTTCTAGCTTATTTAATATAAGGTATACAATTGCAAATCATGATAATCCAAGGGAAGTTTAAGGAAAAAAATCTCTGAAATCTATATATTGGAACAAAATAAATTTTTATTTACTAGATCATGCTAGTTAGATCCATTAACCACAATTTTACTTCTTATCAAGAGCTCAAATAGGATAATGACATAATACATATTTGATTTGTCATTCAATCTGGATGTATGTCCATACTTGGACTTCTATGGTGTCCATCACTTGAGTTAAAGCATGAGTATCAACACCAAGTAGGATCTTTGTGATGCAAAGGTTTTGAGTTCGATTCTTGTTCATGTAGAAAACTTTTGGTGGAAGTCTCGTCTACAATAACTAGGTGCACGAACTAGGGCAAACAAAATTAGCCGGGAACAATACTCCCACACACTAGGTGGGAATAAAAAAAATAACATTGACTATTGTAACTTGTAACTACTATCCTTTTTACCTAATAAAAACATATTTTATCACTTCACCCTATGCTATACATCAAAGTGATACCTAATCTCGGGATCTCTATCTCAAACTATTCGAGGTCTTGACGGTTAATGTGAAATTGTTTTATTTCTATTGTCTTGATATTGGTCAAGAGTTACACATTTACACACACACACACACACACACACACACACACACACACACACACACA
>LTAE01000522.1:0-33562 GCA_001647135.1 Pontederia paniculata
TGAACGGAGTTCCGGCGCCGGTGTTCACCAAGCAAACGAATATAACGTCGGCCGTGGCCTGAGTGATGACCTCGGGGGAGATCCGTTCGGATGAACTGTTCATATTGATCGTCTCCCAAAATTCGAGGCCCAGGTGCAGATCGAAGCTCACTTGACTGTCCCGGTGATCGTAGTCCCCGTAGTAGAACCCTGCCCTTATCAGATACTTCTGTCCTGGCGTCATGGACTTGAAGGTGTAGCAGTTCCGAGTCCCGTTGGGAAAGCTTCTCAGAGTTTTGTAATGCTCGCCATAACGCGATGCTGTCAGTGCGTAGTTTGCTGAAAGGTTTTGATTTATACCTGCGTCTATGTAGCCGGCGTCAGGGACGCGTGTTATACCGTATCGGTCGTCCACATACTTGTCCCCCGAAAGCCCACAGTCGATGCTAATGAAACCTGTAAAAGAAACTACAACTGTTCACTACTTGAACTGTGTTTTTTCTTATACGTATTCTTCCACCCTCCACCACTTATTCTTACTAAGAACACTGAACAGCTTATTCCTTGCCTTAAATTTCCGTTTCAGATCATAATTGGCATTAGCAGAAGTAATTGCACGTTAATGGACGTCTAAGTGATCATATCTGATTTAAAAAGATCCAAAGAAACAAAAAAAAAAATACCAACACAGAGGAACTTTACCAAGGTCATCAGTGGACTGTCCATGGACTTGCAGGACGGTGGCCGCTGCAAAGGCAAGAAGAAGGAGGCACCACACCTGAATTACCTTCTGTAGCCTGCCTTTCATGGGAACTGGAATTGTGCAGCACAGAGAAGCTGCAGAAGACATACGTATTTGAAGTTTGAACATATCTATTCTGTATTTAAACACTTAACAAAGTTTTCAGTAAAATATTTTCCTGAATAACATTTCGCATGGCTGGTGGGGCCAGCCTTTTTGGTTGGAAGAATTTGACATTTAGCTGATTAGACATTTTAATTTTGAAAAAAAAAATAGATTGTGCTATATCTTAATTTTAAAAATAATTTAAGATATATATAAGATATTCTCTTTCTTAAATAATTAATTATAAATTATTAGATCTATCGTATATTTAACATCTTATGATTAATAATATAAGTAGTATGATGTACCTACGTAAGTAGGTAGCACATCCATTAACCTCTTAAATTTTTTTTCAACATTTAATTAAAGAGTGTAATAATGAAAAAAAAAAGTGCCGGAATATAAGTGAGTAAGGAAAGTACACATTCAAAGGTTCTTTACTGACTAGTGACTAAGGAAAGATTTTAGTGATTCAATTTTTATATTTAATAAAAGTATTTTACATATATAATATTTAGATTAATCATAAAATATAAAATGATCGAAAAGAATATGTATTTATGATGTTTTAAATAATTTAAATTGTTATATGCATTTCAAATCAAAGTAATTAATTGGTTTCTTTTGACCAATTTAAGAATAATCAATGAAGAATGTAATAGTAAAGTAGAAATATAATTTCATTATATCAACACTAATTTGTAGAAGAATTTTTCAAAACAAATAATTTGCAAGTTAACAGCATAAGAATAAATAACAAAATTCTCAAAATTGATTGTATCACCTAATTAACAATGAAATATTTTGAAGAGTTATGAGAAAATAACTTTTTTAGATGCTAATTTCTAAATATGTATTGATTTTTCAAACAATTGAATTTCGCTCGCTTATCATTATTATAATTATACTTGCCAAATAAATTAATTAGTATTTTAATTTGGTGAAATTAATTCCTCCATCATAGTCTACCTTGGCTTTCTCTGAACTGGTAAAATTGATTCGTCATATTCTTCCTTGAATTTTTCTTTACAGTGGAAAAAAGGCAAGGAAGAATGTGACGGATGCTCACTACATAGTTTTCTTTTTTCGATTAATTGACTTTGGATTGCGGTAGACTTCAGAATACGAATTCAACTGCGCGTCTTTACGCAACCGTGTTTTAAAGCTTTTGGATTCTCGCGTATCAAGTGGAATGAATTTATCGTGAATTAATTAAGTATGGCAAGTATGGTTCGAAAAATAATTAAGTCTCGCGTTTTCTCAGCTTGCCCTACCTTGACTTTTTTTTTATAAAAACTTGAATTAAGATTAACTAGCTACAACAGTAATGTCCGAATACAAAATATCGAGGATTCCCGGAGGAGGATCAATCTCCCAAAAACTGTCGCTCATCGACTGTCGTCCAAAACAAGCACAAAAGTCAACTGCTCTATTAGCAGACCTTGGAATATAGACAAAGGTATATAGCTCAAAATAAGGAAGGAGATTGCAGATTTCATCAAGCAGATTTCTCATGCGCCAAGGACGGTTTGCCTTATTATTCAAAATCCGAATGAGGACATCACAATCTGACTCCACGATGATGTTTAAGAAATCCCTCCATTTGCATTCGTGCATCCCGACATATACTCCCCGTGCTTCGCTCTCCAGGGCTGATTCGAAAACGGACTGAAGTGCTCCTGCACCACAAAAGATCGAATTAGCATCTCGAATAATGTAACATGCTCCACCGGCCTCATTTGGTCCAATGAAGGACCCGTCCGTGTTCAATTTGAACACGGATTGAGGTGGTGGCTCCCATCACACCTGGCTGGAGGTCGTGGAGCTGGTCCCTTCAGAACCTTGGATCTGCGAATCATGAAAGCTGACCACTACCCGTCGCCAGACCTCAGTTGCGGTTGCCGATTTGGAGTTAAAGTGAATATCGTTTCTGAGTCTCCAAATTCCCCAAAGACAGTGAGCGAAGAGGGATAGGAAAGAAGGGCGTGAAGATTGTAGGAAGAGGTTTCCTTCAAGAACCCAGTCTCCAGTGTCCCATGAAGACATGTACTGGAATTGAATGCCCGTAACAGTTTGAAATATTTGCCAAAGTTGCAAAGAAAATGGACATTCAAAAAATAGGTGGTTGTTCGACTCTATATGAGAACCACATAAAGAGCAACTAGTGTTGATAGAGACATCAAATCTCAGAATCATGTCTTTGGTTGGAAGCCTTAGGTGGGAGAGCTTCCAGAGGAAGTGGCATAGTTTTGGGGGAACTTGGATCCTCCATATAATTTTCCAAACCGACCGTCTAACAAACCTAGGGGCAACAGGGGGCTTGCTTAGAAATTCATAAACTGATTTAGCAGTTGATTCTCCATAAATATTTGGAGCCTAGATCCAACAGTCATCATAAGGGTTAACAGGGAGGGGGATTAAGCATATCCGCGAAACTAAACATGGTGCAAAATAATCATAGAGAAGTGGTAGGTTCCAGGAACCATTCACAATCAAATCAGAAACAGAAAGCGAGGATAAATGATTATTAACATTTACGAAGGTGGGCATAAAGCAAATTGTCATAGAAAAAATCCAGGGGTCAAAGAAGGCATGAGTGTGTAGTCCATTTCCAATGAGCTTCATGAGACCCATTTTCATCTTTCCTAAAACCTGCAAGATTAGCTTTCAACACTGTGAAAATTTATGATAATCAGCAACAGAAGGTAAATTTCAAGGATGACAATTGGAGTACTTGCTTAGCACTAGATTGGTAACAACAGAGTCCTCATTATTTAGAATTGATAGCACACGTTTAGCAAGCAGGGAGGTTCTGATATGATCCAAATGTCTAATACCCAAGCCTCCTAGATTTTTAGATAGCTGTATTGTACACCAGTTTATCAAATGAGCTCCTTTGCTATCACCTGTAGAAGACCACAAAAAGTTCCTTGAGATTTTTTCGAGCGACTCAATAAAACCAGAGGAGACCTGTATAGATGCCAGTGTGTAAGTTGGGATGGAATTGAGTGTATATTTTATCAATGTTGTTCTGTCAGCAGGGGTGAGGGACTTCATCTTCCAACCTGCAAGTCTCATGTTAGCTTTTTCCAGGACAACACTGAGTTGCTTATTCGTGATCAGATTATAAGATATTGGAACACCTAGATAGAGAAAAGGATAGGAGCTAGAATTTATACCCAAAATGGACTTAATGGTAGCCTTCCTTCTGTTACTAAACTTAGGTGGAAAGTATATAGCAGATTTGTTGTAGTTAATTGTTTGATTTGTCAATGATTGATATAATTTAAAGAGGTCAATAAGTTGTTTACAATTAAGCTTCGTGGCAGCTAAACATACAAGAAGATCATCTGCATATAGTAAATGACTGATTTTGATATTGTTTGAGGTGAAAGGAATGATTCTACCATTATATACCTCCTTATTTAAGAGGGAGGAGAAAACTTGTGAAACCAAGATAAACAAGTATGGGGATAAAGGGTCCCCCTGCCTAATTCCTTTATGGTTTTTAAATGGAAATGAGAATGAGCCATTGATGTAAGGTGAAAATTGGGGACTGAATACAAAGTTTTATACAAGTGATGAATTTGTGAGAAAAAATCATTATAGTCAGAACATTTATAATGGCATCCCAAGAGATCTTGTCAAATGCCTTTTCCATGTCTACTTTTAGCATAAGATATTTTGTTCTACCCTTAGTTAATGAGTGAGTTATCTCTTGAGCAAGGAGAATATTGTCCTGAATGGACCTCTGAGAGATGAAACATTACAGAGAGAGATGGGTCGATAGTCAATCACCATGGAGGGGTTAGCTTTTTTGGGAATGAAAGTGATAGAAGTATTATGACTTCCTGGAGGTAAGAGACCATTTTGGAAAAAGTTTAGTATTTCATTAGATACATCAAATCCTATAATATCCCAATAGTTTCGATAAAATTCAGCTGTGAAACCATCTGGACCAGGTGTCTTGCCCAGGGGCATTTCCCACAAGGTGTTTTTTATCTCAACCAAGGAGACAAGTGAGATGAGTGAGTCATTCCACGAGGGGTTTAAGGTAGGCAGGGCAGGCCAGGAGGATAGGGGAATGGCTGACAGAGGTTCGGGTCTCCAGAGAGTTGTATAGTGATTAATAAAAGTGTCTTTTATGAGACTATCATCTGTAAAGGATTGTCCATTAGAGTCCTTAATTTGAGATATGTGGTTATTTTTCCTTCTTATCATTGTGGTTAGATGAGAAAATTTAGAATTCTTGTCTCCATCTTTTAACCAATTAATTATTGATTTGCTCCACCATTTAATACTGATTTGTCTGAGATAAGCTGACAATTGATTTTGTAAGGATCTAAGCTTTTTGAGTTCTGCTTCAGCTAAACCTAGTTGTTCATCTTTTGATTCTAGCTGGTGTATCTGTAGCTTAACTTCCCGGGTTTTGGTTTCTAAGTTACCTAATACATCTTTATTCCATCTCAAGGTTTTGGATTTGATGTTGTTAAAGGAGTGCTGAATTGATTGATTAGGGAGTCTCGATTGCCAAGTTTGATTTACAATATTTCTTGCTTTCGGATGGATGAACCAGAAGTGTTCGTACCTGAATGGTCTAGGGTGAGGCTTTTGTTGATTAGTATTAAAAAGGATTGAGGCGTGGTTTGAAGTCCCTCTTACTAGAGTTGATAGTGAGAGATTTGGGAACTTTAGTAACCAGTGTTGGTTAACTAATGCTCTATCTAAGCGTGAGAGAATACGGGCAAACTGGGATATGTTATTACACCAGGTAAACTTAGAATTTGTCAGGAGAATGTCAATAAGACCTTGATGTTGTATCAAATTTCTAAACGATCGAATGGATTTTGTGAGTCGGAAAGGTGTGCCACCTTTTTTATCTTCAAGATATAAAATGCAATTCATGTCCCCTAGAATAATTCAGGGGATGTCGTCTAGATTATAATCCGAGAGAGTGTTCCAAAGTTCATTTTGAAGAGTAGGTGAAGTACTAGCGTAAATAGCAGTAAGAAGAGTAGAAAAAATTTCTGAAGAAATCGCGACATGGAGGAATTGAGAAGATGTAGCAATAAGTGTAACTTTTAGGTTTGTAAGGCGCCAGGCGACAATAATGCCACCTGCTGCGCCGTTACCTATACAGAAGTGGCCTGTCTACTGATGTCCTAACCGTCGGATGACCTGCTGAGAGTTCGCAGTTGTTGTGTGCAAAGTTGTCAAGATTGAGATCCTACATAAGATCGTAAGGGAGTCATAAGATCGAAAATCGTAAGATGGAATCGAGGATCGTAAGATCCTATAAATTAATAAAATAATATATCTTAATATTAAATATATATTTTTAATATTTTTTGCACTCAATTTTTTAATTAGACTTTGGTAGATCATAATTTGATCAATCTTTAAGAAAAATATATTGAACTCTATTTATATTAATTGTTATCATCAAAATTATAAAAAATATTATTTTTAAATGATTAAATTATTTATTTGAAATCACATAATATCGGATAAGATCGTAAGATCGTATGACATAAATTAAGATCTTATTCATAAGATCCTCATACTAAGATCGAGATCGCTTAGGACCCCCAAGATTGTAAAATCGTAAGATCTTAAGATCTAGATCGAGATCTTGACAACCTTGGTTGTGTGTGTTTCGAGCAAGACAATGATATCCGGCTGGTGGTGGGAGATGATGTTTGAAATCCTGTCTCAGACTTTGCTGCGAAAAGCGCCGCGACAATTCCAAGCGACGACCTTCATATATGAGATGGCGGAGGAAGAGGAGCACCAGAGTCCACTACAGTTCATTGGGCCTGCAGTAAGTGGGAGGTCTCATTGGGAGGAGATTTCACAATGGCAGAGACCTTACCTTTCTTCTTTCGCCCCGACGTCTTTTTAGCTTTCATGACCGGTGGAGGAGGGGAGAAACGCTCGGCTGCCCTCCTATGTCGCTTGGTCACTGTGTCGACATCAAGCATAAGGTCGATGTCAGTTTCCTCCATCTAAGAGTCTTCGGAAGGTGGATTGGTGTTCCTCTGAGGAGCACGAAACCCTTCTAGAAGACTTGCTTTGCTTGTGGACATGAGTCATATTATCATGCATTAATTTGAGTTGTTTTGGTTTAAACTTTAACATGGTCACATTTTGAATTCTCAACTAAGTTTATTTTATGATAAATTAGTTTCCAAATATAGTTTCGTAATAAAATAATA
Organism: Pontederia paniculata; assembly: GCA_001647135.1. Classification (NCBI taxonomy): domain Eukaryota; kingdom Viridiplantae; phylum Streptophyta; class Magnoliopsida; order Commelinales; family Pontederiaceae; genus Pontederia; species Pontederia paniculata. The sequence goes on from LTAE01000522.1 coordinate 7,042, forward strand.
TCTGATATAAAATTTCTTTCATTATATACTTTATCTTTGATTTTCTTTTCATATATTATCCTTCAACTTGGTCTTTATACACACTTAGTTCAATGATTGATTAACTCGTTCGTCTTCTCTCTCCTCGATTATATCACGTAAACTTATAAGTTTAATTAAAACTGTTAAATATGATATATATATATATATATATATATATATATATATATATGTTATTAGTGTGTCTTGAAATATTATAACCTGCACTCAAAATTAAAAAAAAATGAGAGAAAAAAGGGAATCTGTGGCGGTAGTGGAGGGCTTGGGTTATAAATATGGATTAGGGTTTTATGATGTACTCTCTTCTTCTGAGTTAGTGAAAACTTTTTTGTGGCGGCCTCCTTTATCTGTGGATGTTTTCCTCTTTTCACATTGATCAAGAGAGTTTTATCACGTTAAAAATCTGTGTGTCAATTTTTCTTTCTCATTTTTATTCGTTGTTTTGATTTTTGGTCGATCCCTCGCCCTATATATTCTCAACATATATATATATATAATAAAAACTAGAAAACGTAAAAAGATTGAGTCGGGCCTCAAGGTCAATAGTAGCAGAGTTTTTTGATGAAACACGGTTTTTGAAAGTGATATTTTGAAAGTGAAGGGCAAAAAAGGACAGTAAAACATTTTTTTTTGGTAAGTTATCCAACAGACACACAAGGTCCCAAAGGCCATATTGATGATGCAGCATAGCCCTTCTTAGATAAATGTATATATATTTTTCCACACTTTATTCATTAAGGCCTATTTATACAAATACATGCACTAAGTGGTGTAATTAATTATATAATGTGAAGATAGCGGTGCAACCGAGTAGCAAGTATCTGCATACGCTGATAGTCCTGGATGTCCACACAGCAAAATAATAACATGTTAAAGCCCAACAGGCCAACATAAAGAAAGGTAGATCCAAATTCCAGACATGTACAGGTGATGAACAAACCAAAGAAGGAAGCAATTATTAATGTAAACATCATCTTGCCGAATGAGAATAGAACTTTTATTTGGTCTACATATGGTAAGAGGAAGACACATTTGATAAACTGGAACACTATCCAGCTGAGGAAGGCTTACACATTTGGAATATCTCTTTGATAAGAACTTCACTGCTAGCAAAAAGAGTGTTGATATCTGGAGTCAACTACTCACAAAGAAGTATGACTCTATGCATCCATAGCTTGGTGTTGGAAACTAATCACACAAACATTATATGACATTAAACTAGAACTGAAAAGGCATATAGGAAATGGAAATGGTTCACTTATAAAGGTCATGATAAATTCCTAGATTTTCAATACTCCCTTAGTTTTTATGCCTACTTTTATTAATATGCATATTCCTATGTCTCAATTATATGTCTCTGACCTGATTGGTAATTGAAATTGGAACCATACTTTACTTGATGATTACTTTGGTTCTCTTTTGGGTTCTTTAATAACTTCAATTTATTTACCTGTACATCTCAAGGATGAAAAGTGGTTATGGGCGATGGATACCCACGGATTGCTACAACAAAATCAATTTTTAACTTTATGAATAGCAACCCCCACCTACACCTAGTAGTAACAGATGGACTCGATGGAACATTCTCTGGCATATCCAGGCTACCCCAAAGGTTCAAAACTTTCTATGAAAACTTTTCCATGGTAAGTTGCCTACACTGACTTGGATCTCTTCGTTTGATCAATCTAAAGCCTCTACATGTGCATTGTGTAATCAACACCCAGAAACCTGTAGAGCATTTATTCTTCCCATGCCTTGTTACTTTGCAATTGTGGTTAGTGTTTCAATAGGAAATGTCTTATTCTTTCAATTATTTTTGTTATGAAAATTGATGAGAGAGAGAAAATCACACACACAAAAGACACACAGATTTACGAGGTTCACCCTTAATTGGGCTACGTCATCGGGCGGCGGCTGGAGTTCTTTCTTTGATGTGGTAAAACAGTAGATGATACAAGATGCAGAATAACCCAAACCCAGACCCCCGTAGGGGACGGGCGGCTTCACCGCCCCAAAATATTCGACGACTGTGATGCGCAAGGGGTCATATGGGTTTCCACTGGGTTAAGATTCAAGGCATTATCAACAAATCTCCACCTTGACTTGAATCATCTTCAGAATATATAAATCTGATATGCTCTGCCGCCGCCAACCCCGCCTCGGGGCTACTGTCAATTGTTTATGTTTAGCAAGTCCAAGCAATGTTGGAACTTGCTTTGAGGAACTGACTTGGTGAACATATCAGCTGGATTATCTGCAGTGCCAACCTTCTTCACCTTGATCCTCTTCTCAGTACGGATGAAGTGATATCTAACATCAATGTGTTTAGTCCTCTCATGATGAACTTGATCCTTTGCTAGGCAGATAGCACTCAGGCTGTCACAATGCACTATAGCCTGATCCTGATGTAGTCCAAGATCTCCAACTAGGCCTTTTAACCAGATCCCTTCCTTTGCAGCTTCTGTCAATGCCATGTATTCTGCCTCAGTAGTAGACAGAGTAACTGAAGACTGCAGAGTAGCCTTCCAACTGATAACAGAACTACCCAAAGTGAAGACATAGCCTGTCATTGATCTTCTTCCATCCACATCTGCAGCATAATCAGAGTCAGAATAACCAGCAACCAAACACTCTGTATCACTTCCATAGATGAGACCAATATCAGATGTTCCTCTCAGATACCGAAAAATACGCTTCACTGCCTGCCAATGCTCTTTTCCTGGATTGCTCATAAATCTACTGACAACACTAACTGCATGAGCAATGTCAGGTCTCGTGCACACCATAGCATACATTAGGCTTCCAACTGCACTGGCATAAGGGACACGAGACATGTACTCCTTCTCTGCATCAGATTGTGGTGCAAAGCTTGTGGAAAGATGCACATTAGAAGCTGATGGAGTGCTGAGGGACTTTGCTGAAGCCATACCGAATCTGGATAAAATTTTCTGAATGTAGCTTTTCTGGGACAAGAAAAGTTTACCCTGTATGCGATCCCTGACTATCTCCATCCCCAAAATCTTCTGAGCTGCACCCAGATCCTTCATGTCAAACTCTGAGCTGAGAAGTTTCTTCAAATTCTGAACATCTGACATGTACTTGGCAGCAATAAGCATATCATCAACATACAAGAGCAGAAAGATGGTGGAGCCGTCCTTCACCTTCTTATGATACACACAGCAATCATAAGGACTTCTACTGAATCCTTTACTGATCATAAATGTATCAAATCTCTTGTACCATTGCCGTGGAGACTGCTTCAGTCCATACAAAGACTTCTTCAGGCTGCAGACATGATCCTCCTTTCCTGGAATAGAGAACCCCTCTGGTTGACTCATCAGAATGTCTTCCTCAAGTTCTCCATGTAGAAAGGCAGTCTTCACATCTAGTTGCTCAAGCTCCAGATTCTGATGTGCTACAAGGGCAAGCAGCACCCTAATGGAAGTATGTCTAACAACTGGTGAGAAGATCTCATTATAGTCAACTCCCTCTTTCTGACTGTAGCCTTTAGCAACCAGGCGTGCCTTATATCTTGTGCCTTCAACTTCAGGAATTCCAACTTTCTTCTTGAAGACCCACTTGCAGCCTACAATCTTTCTGCCTTTTGGCAACTTGACCAGCTCCCATGTCTGATTCTTGTGAAGAGATTCCATCTCCTCACCCATTGCAGCGATCCATTGTTCTGATTCTGCACATGAGATGGCGGCCTTATAATTTGATGGCTCTGGAGACTCCACCTCTTCAGCTACCTGCAATGCATAAGCAACCATGTCCTCAAAACCATATCTCTTAGGAGGACCCACCTGCCTGCGAGGACGCCCAACAGCAATAGACTCCTCTTCTGGTTGCTCTTCAGATTCTGCTAGCTCTGGCTGATCAACTTGGTGTTGTCCTCCTGTATCATCCTCAACTTGAGCCACCTCAAACTCCACCTGTTTGTTGACACTCTCAGGTACTGCATCAACAACCTCCACCTTCAGCTGAAGCATTGAAGCCTCATCAAAGGTTACATTTCTGCTGTGGATTACTTTGTGCTCTGAGGGAGACCAGATTCTGTAGCCTTTCACTCCTGCTCCATATCCCATGAATACTCCTTCTTTGGCCCTTGGCTCCAGTTTTCCTTCGCTGACATGATAATATGCAGGACAACCAAAAACTTTTAAGTTAGTATAATCAGCAGGATTTCCAGACCATACCTCAATAGGAGTTTTGAGATCAATTGCAGTCGCCGGGCTCCGATTCACCAAGTAGCAGGCTGTGTTAACAGCCTCAGCCCAGAATGCCCTATTCAGGCCAGCATTAGAGAGCATGCATCTTGCTCTCTCCAGAAGTGTTCTGTTCATTCGTTCTGCCACACCATTCTGCTGTGGAGTGTGTCTGATGGTGTGATGCCTGGCAATGCCTTCATCTTTGCAGAACTGATCAAATTCAGACGAACAGAACTCCAGACCATTGTCAGTACGAAGGCGCTTCACCTTCTTTGATGTCTGATTCTCCACCAGAATCTTCCACTCCTTGAAGACCTTGAAAGCCTCACTCTTATGTTTCATCAAGAATACCCAAGTCATCCTTGAGTAGTCATCAATCACAGAAAGGAAGTATCTAGCGCCTCCCAAAGATGAAACACGAGAGGGACCCCAACAATCAGCATGGATATAGTCAAGGGTCGCCTTCGTTCTATGCACTGCCTTGCTGAAATGATGTCGGCGCTGCTTGCCGAAGACGCAGTGCTTGCAGAAGTTGATTTCAGAAATCTTCTGACCTCCTAGAAGATCTCTCTTGCTGAGAATGTTCATCCCATTCTGACTCATGTGTCCAAGCCGCATATGCCACAACTTTGACACCTCTGAATCTGATGAACTAGCCACCGCAGCAACCCCAGAGACTGTTTGGCCTTGTAGTATGTACAAGGTTTTCTGCCTGACTCCCTTTATGACAACAGTATCACCCTTTGTGACAGTAAGAACACCTCCAGCAGCATTGATCTGACATCCTTTAGAGTCCAAGACTCCTAATGATATCAGATTCTTCTTTAATTGCGGAACATGACGGACATCTGTTAGTGTCCTCATCTTGTTGTCATTGGTTTTAATCTGAATAGAGCCGATTCCAACAATCTTGCAAGACGCATCATTGCCCATGATAACGTTTCCGCCATCAAACTCTTGATAAGTTGAAAACCACTCCTTGTTCGGAGTCATATGATAGGAACACCCCGAATCAAGAACCCAACCTTCCTCTAGACATCCCTGATCAGTTGCAGCAAGAACCAAATCATCTTCCGAGTCTTTGCCCTGATGTACAACAGCAGCAACTGTTGTATTTTTCTTCTTGGGGCAATCCTTCTTCCAGTGGCCTGGTTCCTTACAATAATTGCAGATGTCTCTCGGATTTGTTTTCTTGTACTTCGGCTTTGGCTTGCCCTTCTTCGAGGCATGTCCCTTCTCCGCAGTCGAAATCAACCCTGCGGCTTGAGTCTCTGCAGAACTACCAGAAGCCCTATGCCGAAGTTCACGAGTATGTAGACTCGATCTTACTTCTTCCAAACTTATAGTATCTCTCCCGACGATCATAGATTGAACAAAATTCTCAAACGAAGGAGGGAGAGAAACTAACAAAAGTAGGGCAGCATCTTCATCATCAATCTTCACATCAATATTTCGCAACTCCATCAATATAGTATTTAGTTGATCAAGATGTTCCTTCAGAGGGGTACCTTCTTGCATGCGGAGGGTGAACAGACGTTGCTTCAATAGCAACTTGTTGGTGAGGGACTTCGTCATGTATAGACTTTCAAGTTTCAACCACAGACCCGCCGCCGTTTCTTCATCGGCGACCTCGATTATCACCTCATCCGCCAAACACAGCAGGATCATCGAGTGCGCCTTCTCTTCCTGCGATGCCAAATCTTCGAGATCGATCTCCTTAGATTTGCCCTTCGTATCGGTCTCCTTCGCTTTGGTCTTCGCGAGCGGTGCCCAGATTCCCTGTTGTTTCAGAAGTGCGCGCATCTTAATCTGCCATAGCCTGAAGCTATTTCGCCCGGTGAACTTCTCGATCTTCACGTTGTTGGACGTCATCTCTTCGCCTGATCTCGATTCGCCGACGAACCCTAAGGCTCTGATATCAGTTTGTTATGAAAATAGGAGAGAGAGAGAGAGAGATCAACACAGAGAAGACACACGGATTTACGAGGTTCACCCTTAACTGGGCTACGTCCTCGGGCGGCGGCTAGAGTTGTTTCTTTGATGTGGAAAAACAGCAGATGATACAAGATACAGAATAACCCAAACCCTAGGGAGTTTATATATGGACTCCCAATACAAAATAGGAGACCCCCTAGGGGACGGGCGGCTTCGCCGCCCCAAATATTCGACGACTGTGATGCGCAGGGGGTCATATGGGTTTCCACTGGGTTAAGATTCAAGGCTTTATCAACAGGACAAAATCATGATGCCTCAGTTTCACAAAATATATTTGAGATATTTTGGGACAATCTTGGAAGAAACATGAAATATGCAAAACAGGCTGTGAATAATTTTACTTACGAAGTTCTAGATTAAACATAAACATACTCAATGCAACATAAGATGTCAGAGCTAGCTTATTATGCAATGAATCGGGTCGTTTCATAAAAGTCTGTCAGACCATATTGAATCTCAACTGAAAGAGCTATCTTGGAAGATAAATAAAATTCAATCGGGTGTTTACTTGCATTATCGACATTTTTAAGCTCTCTGCACCAAGTGGTTTTCCTTTCATTTTACGACAATTCTCAACATTTAATAAGCTCCAACAGGGGAAACTATCACTTTGTGGTTTGTTTAAAAGTTAGTCGTTTGTTTCCATTCTTAACGAATCATCAAGAAATCACTATTAGTCTATTGATAATAAACAACTTGTTTTCCAAATAAAAGAAAGAAAATAAACCATAAAATTGTAATTATTTATTTATGTTTTTACAGTTTTTAGCGGTTGATGAATTGTTCGTGGCGTTATTTGTTGGCATCATAATTTCAAACCACATAATTGAAGCACAATGCTTATTCTAAGGAAGTGTCATTGGACACTGTCAAGTTATGTTGAATTGGAAGAGAATCTCACAAGCCACAATTATAGTTGTTTATGATGTCTCAAACATGTGATGCATTATACTGAAAATACTATTAGAATACCTACAAGGTAGCAAATCATAACTGAAGCCTAGAAGGCCCCATTTGTAACTCTAACTAACATTTGAGCTTGATAGTGATTCCATATGAACTATGGACCATTTCAAGTTGACTGATCTACGTCAAAAATTGGCTTGACATACACCTTGAGCAATAATTTAAGCATTCATATTACAATTTAAAAAATCTAGCATATGCCCCGAAGTTCACAAGGACTAAGGGCTATAAGTATTATGTTCATGATAAAAAATATTTGAACTTTTTATTCAACAAGACACAATGAAGGCAACAATTGATAGAGCTCATCAGCTTTGGAAATCACAAAATATACATATGGGAAAAAATGAGAAAAGAGATGCCAAGAAATAATGATGTCATGGAGGAAAAACAAAGGAAAACAGGTGATCAATGAATGTGAAGCACCTGCTACACCCATCCACATAGCATAGCAACCCCACCATACCCCTCAGACGCCATTTGCTAATGAACCGTATATTATCCAGAATGGAATATATTTTTGGATTTCAGAAATCCTGCTTTTCCTTGATGAGACAAGTAATTTCATGAAATTAATTTGGTGTAGGTGAATCAGTTGTTGTCCCAACCTATTTTTCTCTCACACCATCAGTTTCTAAGAGTGGAAAAACTACAATGGATTATATAACAATAACAATTCACAATGTGCAAGTATAATAGAAATACATGTACTGCAAGTCTGCAAGCAATGGTGTGTTAGTTTGGTGATATAATTTGCCAATAGGTTTTGCATACAACAACGCGTTCATTTTTGTTTCTTTTCTGGTGAAGATCCTCTAGTTTTCAAAGCTACTAGTACCTTCGGGCGCGAGCAGCAAAGGCAAAGGCATAATCCTGATCAAGATGACGCCTCTAATATTCGAACTCGAAACTATTAGTCCCTTCTCCTCCTAGGACGCAGTCCCACTAACTAATTGTATCAACCTTCAATATGGCATGAACTTATTGGATATTGTTAATTAGGCATATATATATATATATATATATATATATATATATATATGTATGTATGTATATATATATTTAGTTATGGAATCAATGTTCATACCATATTGATATCGAATTGATAATTGAATATTGATATATAATAATGTTATTGATATTGAATAAGAATTGAACTTTATGATTCATTGTTATATCGATATTGTTTTCTTTTATATCGTCCCTCGCGGGATGATGTCGTACTCTACATACTACAATCGGGAGATTCTCCCCTCTACTCTGCATCCCTGCAGGTGGTTCAAAATGACTTTTAATGGCGGCTTGCTCATGACGGAAGGTTGCACATGATAGGTTTGTCGAGTCTTTTATCTTATATTTATGGATTGAGTCGTGTTGGACTATTGTTGTATTACGTGATTCTCTTGTTGAGATTCACCATAGATTATTGATTTATTGGATATTGGGTCCTTTTATGTTTCATATTTATGATTCATAGAAGTTTTCACTGCAAGATAGTTATTATGTTTCTTAATTGATAGAAGATTGTATAATATGATATTTTAATCGCTTCCGCTGCTACTTGATAGATTGTTATATAGTTACGAGTTCTCGCCCTAATAATACGATATTAGGATGGGCGATTTGGGGATATTATAATAGTTAGGTATCAGAGTCAACCTCGCGTGCTCGCTTGAACCATGTAGGACGTCTTAACGAGTACGTTGAGCCTCGAAGGGGGGAAGATTGTAAGGACCCAAGATGATGAGAACGAAAGTTAGTCCCATATGGACAAAATATGGAGGTGATCATGGACTTATAAGTAACCACACTCCTTACTATTCAAGGCATGTTTTAAATTCGTGCAGGTCATATGCCCAAAACGAACAATTTCTTGAATGGATTAGGGTTGTTACAATTATCATAGCATGATTTCTAATTTTATACTTGGTAACTTGAATGACCTTGATTATAAAATTTATAACTTAATTTATAAACCTCCTATTTATATAGTTTTAGTTTTGCTTGAAACTATACTTTCTAAGCTTTTGAATTTACAGACCCCAATTTATGAAATTGATACTTAGGCGATGCAATTTCTATATACTATAAAATATAAATCTAAGTTTTGCGTGCACGAATGATATAAATTTGTTTTTTTTTTGTTATAAAAGAAAAAGTGATATTAGGTCATACGGATTCTAAGAATGAACTTTTAATAAACTGAAAAAAGTGAATTTAATGCAAAAAATATTAAAACTCTTAGGTACCATTTAAAAGAATCTATTAAGGGCCTTTTGGTTATAGAATAAATATAAGAGGAATATATACAAAGAATGAATATTCTTATGTATATTCAATTTATTTTTTGTTATAAAAGAAAAAGTGATATTAGGTCATACGGATTCAAAGAATGAACTTTTGATAAACTGGTCATATGAAATCATGACAGAAGATAAAAAAAATTAATTTGATGCAAAAAAAATGATTAAAACTGACCATTTAAAAGAATCTATTAACGACCTTTTGGTTATAGAATAAATATAAGAGGAATATATACAAAGAATGAATATTCTTATGTATATTTCTATTATTCTTATTCTATCTAGTGTTTGGATTAACATGAATGAAAAAGAAATATATTCTTATATTTAGATTTTTTGAAAATATATTATATTAAAAATAAATAGTATTAATAATATATGTTTAATAATAAATGATCATTTATTTATTTTATTTATATTTATAAAGTTAATTATTTTGTAATTAATATAATATACTAATTAATCATTATTTAATTAATTAATAAAAAATAAGTAATTAATAATGTATAATATAATATTACTTATATCATCACATAGTATAAATTAATTAAATTTTTTTATGCAAAATTAATTAAATTTCTAATTATAAATAATTTATGATTGATCATTATAATAAATACTATAAAAATAAAATAGCATATGCATAAAAACAAAAAAAAAATGTGATTAAAAAATATAAGATATTCCACCATTTTAGTAGAATAAGAAAGTTGAAGTAAATATGAAAAAGTTAATTATTTTATGATTTTCATATAGTTTTTTAGTAAAATGAGATAATCCTATTTTGATGATGTTTGACTATATTTCAAGGATAAAAAGATATTTTTTTTATTTATTTCATAATCAAACAACCCCTTATCGATTTAGGTTTCTACATTTGGTATGAATAAGAAAGTTTAAATAATTCATAAATAATTATTATAATAAATCATATAGTATACTACGAGAATATTTTGAAAATAAGAATAAAGATGTTAATTTTTTAAACTGCCTATATAAAATTATCAACAATTAAATATATTTAATTTGGAGTAAATTATGCAATACATTAGTTCCTGATGATAGAAAAATTATAATTCGAAGATTTAGAAATTCTAAAAGTTTAAATGATGATATTTTTTATTTAATTTGAAATTAACTTAGATATTTATCTCTCGATATTTTTGATGACTTAGAAGTTCATATTACTCCTTATCCAAATTAAAAATTCAAAATGATATATTATTATTATTATTATATAAAATATATAAATTAAGAAAACAATTATGTCATCATCCAATAAATAATAATAGTAAATGAATTATATTAATATTTGTGGTTTATTTTTTATTTAAGGATTATACATTTTTATTAGCAATTTTTATATTTTCAGATTGAATAATTTTTTAAACTAATAAAAAGACAGAAACAAATAATTATATTTAAAATATTAAAATCAGATTTTTAAAATTATAACATAGATTGGGATTAGGGATATTTAGGCTTAGAATTTTTATACAGATTAAGATTAGACTTAAGAGTTGCATCTGGATTAGGAATAGAGTTAATTAATCCATATATTAACGTCTAATTCCTATTCTTGAGCTCTAATTCCTATTTCTCATCATCATGTATAACGGGGTGGGATTGCAAACCAATCGAGGTTCGTGCACTAATGTCTACGTCCAGAGCAACAAATTCTTCCACAAACACCACCGTTCGGCCCCCGACCGTATCGACTATACCGCTATCGGCGATGACGGAGCCAAGCCGGACGCTCCCATGCGGAAGCCCAACAAGGAGATCCTCGAGCACAACCGCAAACGACAGATCGAGCTCCGACTCCTGCAGTTCCAGGAGAAGCTCGAGGCCCAGGGCTACACGAAAGCCGAGATGGCCGAGAAGCTCCAGCGCTCTCGGAAGGATTTCGAGGACGAGTCGGCTGCGGCCATTGCCGCCGAGGAAGCTTCCGTCCGCAAGGGCCGCTGATGCACCGCGCCAATAAATTTTCAAACAAATCAGAAAACTCACTGTAGATTTCACTGTGCCGCCCAACTACGCCGCAGCCCAAATAGCACGGGAGTCGAGGGAATTCCTCCTGGGATCCGTCACGGAGAAATATAAGAGCAAATTTGGAATTCTTCTCTCTCTAGATCTCTAACTCTTTCTCTTCTCCTTGTTGCAGGTGCTCAGGGTTTGAGGGAGTGGACCGGCGGTGATCTTGACGTCGATGGAGCTCAGATATGTCGCGGCGACTGAAGGCAGCATTACAAGTTCAGCTCCGGTGCAATCATCTGCAAGGCGAGAAAGTGGACGACGAAATGGAAAGGGAAAAGAAGAAAAAGATGAAAGGAAGGGATTCGAGCTCCCAAGGGCTCCAACGAAAACTTTTATTTCCAAAATCCAGATAAGTTCTTCTTATTACATTTCTTTCTATTTATACTCTTGTCGGTTTTCCGCCTTCGCCTCGCTTCCCCTTTCTTCCTTTTTGTCTTCCTCTTTTATTTCGTTTACATTTCAAAATCTTCAAAATGCGCTGGTTTTCTTCTCGGTCTTCTCTTCCTGCCTTCACTGACGTCTTCTATTCTTTCTTTGCTGATTTCCTCTGCCTCTCCTCTTCTGGTTTCTTTTGCTTTTACTGTTTTCACTGTCTCTGCCTCTCTCGTCTCTACTGTTTCCACTTCTTCTATTGAATCTACTTTTGTTTCTCCAGTTTCGTTTGCTGCTTCTACTTCTTCTTCTACTGAATATGCTTTTGTTCTGCATTGGAGCATAACAATATCCCTCCCCCTTAGAAAATGTACATCGTCCCCGATGTTAAAAGTAGGATAAAACTCCTGTATTTTCGATAGGTCCTCCTACGTAGCATCACTAGGATCTTGACCTTCCCATTGTATAAGGACTTGGGTTATCGGACGACCTAGTCGTTTAACAACCCTGCTAGAAATAATGGCGATAGGAGAAAGTAAGAGATCCTGCTCTAGTTGGCAGCAAGGGTTCTGAAATCTCACTCTAGCCAAAAGCTTTCTTTAACCTAGATATATGAAACACTGGATGAACCCGAACTCCTTCTGGTAGAATTAACTCATAAGCAACGAATCCGATCCGTTGTTTAATCTCATAAGGACCGTAGTATTTGGGAGAGAGCTTGTGAAGGTTCTGTCCTGCTAAAGTGAGCTGTTTATAAGGTTGCAACTTCACAAATACACGATCTCCAATTGAAAATTCTTTGTCTGTTCGATGTTGATCAGATAAAGTTTTCATTCTCTGTTGAGCTTTGAGCAAATTCATACGTAACAAATGTAAAACTTCATCTCTATCCAACAACTCCATCTCAAGTGCCTCAACTTTTGACTGACCCCTTATATAAGTAGGAATAGTAGGAGGTTTTCGACCATAGACCACCTCAAATGGAGTCAATTTTGTGCCAGAATGAACAGATGTATTGAAAGAGTACTCTGCCCAGGAGAGGTATCTGTTCCAAGTACTCGGTCGATGCATAGCAAAACACCTCAAATATTGTTGCATACAATGATTCACTACATCTGTCTGACCGTCCGTCTGGGGGTGATATGCCGAACTCATCTGTAGTTTAGTGCCACTTAATTGAAATAATTCTTTCCAGAATGCACTAAGAAAAATAGTATCTCTATCTGATACTATTGTTCTAGGTATTCCATGTAGTCTCACTACCATATCAACGAACAACTTTGCCACCTTTAATGCAGTATAATGTGTGGGCAATGCTCCAAAATGGCAATATTTAGACAGATGATCCACCACCACACAAACCACTGTAAAATCGTTAGAGGGTGGTAAGGATGTGACAAAATCCATAGAAATATCCTCCCATATTCTGTTCGGAATAGGAAAAGGTTGTAATAATCCCAAAGGTGGTGTAGTACAATATTCGACTTGCTGGCACACCTGATAATTTCTAACAAAATCCTCGATTGTGGCTTTAATACCGGCCCACACAAATTCTGAACTGATTCTCTTGTAAGTTTTAAGGAAACCCAGATGACCGCCAATAGGTGTTTCATGAAATTCCTTTAATAAGATAGGAATTAATGTTGATGTAGGTGTGAGGAACAATCGATGTTGTTGATAAAGCAATCCATTAATAAAAGTCAATCCCTTTTGAACTTCCTGATCTGTTGTTACTTTCTCTATTAAAGATTGAAGTTGTGCATTAGAACGATATTCCTTTCTTAGAATATCTACTATATTGACTATAGGCATAGAAATTCCACAGAACATGACTTCATTGATTTCCTGTCTAGATAAAGCGTCAGCAACCCTGTTATCATTACCTGGCTTATAAGTAATAGAGAAATCATATCCCATCAACTTGACAACATACTGGTGTTGTTCTGGTGTTTGAATCACTTGAGTCAATATTTCCTTCAAGCTTTTATGGTCTGTTCTGATTGTAGAATGGTGGCCTAGTAGATATTGCCTCCACTTCCTTACAAACTCCACAATGGCATACAGTTCTCTAACATAAACCGAGGCCCTTTGCATAGTAGGAGATAATTTCTTACTTAAGTAGCATATAGGGTGAATACCTTGGAGTAATACAACTCCTATTACACTCCTCGAAGCATCTGTCTCCACAATAAACTCTCTAGAAAAATCTGGTAACTGGAGTATAGGAGCAGAAATTATAGCTTGCTTAAGATACTCAAAAGCCTCAGTAGCCCTATCTGTCCAATTAAAAGAATCCTTCTTAAGTAAATCTATGAGTGGACTTGCAATACTAGCATAACCTTTGACAAACCGTCTGTAATACCCTGTAAGGCCCAAAAATGCTCTCAACTGTTTCAAATTTTGAGGAACAATCCATTCTCTGATTGCTTCAATCTTGGATACATCAGGTCCTACCCCATTTTGAGTAACGATGTGCCCCAAGTACTCTATCTTAGTCTGAGCAAAACTACACTTGCTCTTCTTAACATAAAACTGATGGTCTTGTAAACATTGTAGTGTAATGTTGAGGTGTTGTAGATGTGATGTAAGTGTGGACTGTAGATCAATATATCATCAAAAAATACTATGATGAACTTTCGAAGATACTTAGCAAACAATCTATTCATGATGGCTTGAAAAGTAGAAGGAGCATTAGTGAGTCCAAATGGCATGACTAGAAATTCATAGTGACCTTCGTGAGTTCGGAAAGCAGTCTTGTGAACATCATTCGGGCTCATCCTGATTTGATGATAACTTGCTCTCAAATCCAACTTAGAGAAATAACTTGCCCCATGCAACTAATCTAACAATTCATCAACTGTAGGTATAGGAAATTTGTCTTTGATAGTTATATTATTTAATGACCGATAATCAACACAAAACCGCCATGAACCATCCTTCTTCTTAACTAACAATACTGGATTGGAGAAAGGGCTGGAACTATATTGAATGATGCCTTGTTGCATCATCTCTTTCACCAGTTTCTCAATCTCACTTTTCTGAAAATGTGGATATCTATATGGTCTCACATTAACTGGCTTAGTCTCATCTATTAGATGTACATGGTGTTGTACGTCTCTATAAGGTGGTAGTGCAGTAGGAGATTCAAAGACTTGCTCAAATTTTTCCAAAATTTGTTCTACCTGCAACTTCACATCTTCTTCTTCTTCTATACTTTGTTCTATTACTGTTTCAATTCTGTAACAGCTCATAACTTCTTCGACCTTGATCATCTTCCGCAACTGTTGATAAGTAACTTGTTGTGGTTTAGCTGATATATTTCCTTTCAATTGTACTGTTTGCCCTTTCCACTAAAATTCCATTGATAGTTGTGTGTAATCAACTATAATGGGTCCCAATTTCTGCATCCACTGAACTCCTAGAACCAAATCCACCCTTTCAATAGGTAGTACATAGAAATCATCTATGAAGTTTAGTTGTTGTAATACAAATTCCAACCGTGGACAAACTCCTTCACACCTCAATTTGTCTCTATTCCCTATCATAAAATTGAAGTTAGTAGACGGTTGTATGGAAAGTCCTAATTTCCGAACTGCCCTTCCTTGTATGAAATTGTGAGTTGACCCACTATCAACCAATATATTCACTTCTTTTCCTTTTATAGTCCCTATAAGCCTCAGAGTTTGTGGTAACACCACCCCAGACAATGCATGCTGACTGATTTCTACTGGCTCACTGTCCTCCTCACCTTCTCCTCCTTCATTCTCCACTTCAGTATCTGTAGCCATTAATAACATGAACTTTGGTCTGCATTTATGTCCTCGATGAAATTTTTCATCGCAATTATAACATAATCCCTTTTCCCTTCTACTCAACAATTCTGCTGAAGATAATCTCCGTAAGGGCAATGTGTTTATTTCTTTAGGTCCTTTGTCCTCAGTAATCGGTTTAACTGTGTTGATTGAAGTAGATGGACCAGTCTTTCCTGCTGAACTTTCAGTTGCAGTCGTAGCAATGACTGATTTGATCATAGAAGCTCCCATAGTTCCCATCGATCGTTGTGATGACATCCTCACTTCTCTTAATTCCATTAATTTTTCCTCCTGTAGCTTGGCCAATCCTATAGCACTCATTAGAGTTGTCGGTCTAAATGCCTCCACCTCCCGCCTGATATTAGATTTGAGACCAGAAATGAAACATGATAGTAAGAATGATTCCGATATTCCTATCACTCGATTTGAGAGTTTTTCAAACTGTGATTGGTATTCCAACACCATTCCACTCTGAGTCAATTTCGATAAAGCTCCCTGAAAATCCTCAAATTCCGACGAGCCCAATCTAATCTCCAATGACTTAACAAAATTTGTCCATGAACTCAGTTGTTTATTCTTATACATCCACTGATACCACTGTAGAGCTGGTCCTTCAAAAGCAAATGTTGTATGTTGAAATCTAGTGATCTCTATCAGCGGACGTCAACTAAAATCTTCGGACGTCCACATTCCTCCCATGGAGAACTTCCCTCGTTTATAAGGCGTCCTTTATTAACTTAGGACGACCGATTTGGATCATTGCATATCTTCGGACGACCATTCATATAGCTTAGGACATCCGATGGTGTGACTCTAGGAACAAGGGTCGTCCGCTACTAGCTGTCGGACGACCGGTAATAAGAGGTATAGTCACCCACTAAATCATAGGACAACCATTGTGCGTAAACGCAATCAGCTCTCTCGTTTTCGGTCGACCCTTCATAATTTTTGGGCGACTGGTGTCACCAACACTATATAGTGTGGGACATACCCAGTATCAACTTCTGAACTTGAATATCCTGTTTCAGAAATCAGCTCAACAAGTTAATCAGTACAAACTGAGTTCCCTTACAAATTTGTGATCATCAAAACATTCTCCGGATCCTAGATTCAACAAGAGAGAGAGAGAGGAGAAATTTCTTACCTCTGCAACTAGGGAGAAAAATAGAGAGAAGGAAGAGCCCTGCAACAACTAGGACTTTGTGGGAGAGTAAGAATTTTAAGAGTTTTTCTCCCACCCTAAGGATTTATTAATAGATATTCTTTATGATTTTCTTTAAGCTTAATTCAACTCAAACTCTATTATTAAAATATGATTTGAATTTGAAATGAATAAATGATTATTATTTATTTAATGAGCAATTTAAGTATGCAGCGTTTTAAATTACAGTAGTTCATTTCTCACATTATTTCATAGGTTTATTACTGCATATGCTCACAGACCCTGCATTATATGTGAGTGTTGTAGGTTATCCTATAATTTATAACCATTTAATCCTTATTTAATTATGCTTTAACTAAATCTATGTTAGGCCTATGTGTGAACTCATTCTTACAACTTATATACAATACACACTTGAACCTTTGTATTCTGAATATAATACTTATACTTTAATATAAATAAATTTTAAAGTGTAGATATGGTGCATGTGCAGCACATATTAAATGTCCTCATTATTTTAATATATTCTTGCCCCCTTTCAAAAAATTCTCATTGTCCTTCCATAATTGTCACAAATCAATTGAATGACATGAAATATAAATTTTCAAAGCATGCATAATTGTCCAGTAAATATATGGCTTCTCTTACCATAAATTTGTTACTAATTTTTATGGAAGGAAAGATATACTAATAGTTACAAAACTTTAACTGAAAATTTGTCTTCAATTATATATATATATTGAGATATCCAAATAATCTCCAATGTAAGTTCAAGAGATCTCTCTTCGAATCAATTTCCTCATGTTTAAGCTCTTTTTTATAGTTTGATTGAGTTTATCAGCAATATGTTGGATTAACGTTTTAATTGTGATCGATGTGATGAGGTGCCTGCCTACTTAATTCGATATTTATAATATTGAAGGTTCAATGGCGTAGATTTTTTTGACAAAATGGAAGTGAAAGAAAATTGTTACATGAAATAGGCGAGAGACACATAAATTTAATATTTATCCTTAACTGATTACGTTCTTAAACGGCGGCTAGAGTTTTTTCTCTAATGTAGAAAAATAGGCGGCTTCGTATGGGACCCGAACTTCGTCGCATCGATTATTCGAGAGACTATGATGCACAAGAGGCACAAAAGAGTTTGTCACTGTGTTTAGGAAATTATTGTGGTGTATGGACCAAAACGCTAGAAATCTCAAGTCCATAACCTATAAAAAATAGGTAAGAAGACTAAAGAATATACAATTTTTTTTTAATTTATGATAGTTAATGATTTGATGGTCAATCATATTCTTGCATCAATAGAAAATAGTGATACTACATAATTTTTTTGTTTGGAATAAGCTTCCCAACTATTTCAGTACTAGCTCAACACACTCTCGAGTCTCAATATAGGTCATTGAGTTTTTCAATGCACATATTCAACAAAAATTTAGGTCAATCAAACTCTTTCGGCTCATTGATTATATTATTGAACGAATTTTCAAGAGTTCAGGTAGATGAAGTAGGCACACACACTGACATGCACATGCGCACATATGGAACCGTGCATGCACACATACGTGCCCGCACGCATTGGACGTACCCCCACCCCACAGTGCATGCCCACACATGTATGCGCACACACCACATGTATGCATGGTCGCACACACACATTACAGTTATAATAGTTGTCTTATTGTTTTAAATGCAATTATGAGACTTAATTACAAGAGAAAAATGTTAGAAAGCCAAGTTGACAGTTGTACAAAACGAATCCACGTAGGCATGAGTTGGATGATGTAATGAGCTGCAGGTAGTTAATACAGTTAGCGATAAAAGGGAGGTTGATGTATTGAGACAATTTTTTAGAAATAATTTTTTGCACTTTTACCTCCAATCTTCTGGTGCGATCAATTTTGTAGCTTCCATTTCTCTTAATATAGTATCGGAGCAGGAGAGATTGGAACGATCAGAAGATTGCAGTGATCAGAGCAAAGATGGTTGCAGAGATCAGATTAGTAGATTGTAGTGATCAGATCAGACCAAATCCTCCTTCATGCCAAGAACAAGAGTTTGATCTTATATACCTTTCTCTTGAAATCTATCAGCAGTTTTAGAGTTCTTGATTTCTAAGATTGAATAACATCATATTCTGTGGATTTGTTTGAATTGGATTATTTCTGGATCAAAAATAGATTTGTGTTCAATTCCTCCTAAATTGTTTGTTCAATTTTTTAAAATTTTTTTTTCAGAACAATCTTGTTTGATTTTGTTCAAGAATGGCTCAAGAAATAGGTAGCATATCAACTAGAAATGTAAATAGAGGTGTGATTAACATAGATCAGCATCATCCTTTGTTTCTAAATAGTTCAGATGGATCAGGAACACCCATGGTCTCTTTCCAATTGACTAGGGTAGAAAATTATTTTGTGTGGAGCAGAGCCATGAGAAATTCTATCTTGGGAAAGATGGGGTTTATAGATGGTTCATGCACTCGAGATTTTGTCGATGATACTCTTAAACCAGTTTGAGATAGAGTCAATGCAATAGTTTTATCTTGGATCATGAATTCTGTTTCGAGAGGATTGCGGAGTGGAGTTGTCTATTATACTAATGCTCACCTGGTTTGGACTAATCTGAAAGAAAGATTTGATAAGCCACATTGTACTAGAATTTTTCAATTGTTAAAATGAATTTATAACTTCAACCAAGTGAACATGATAATAGCAGCATATTTTAACAAGTTGAAATATTTCTGGGATGAATTGTTTGCTATTCTAGATATTCCTTCATGTCCTTGTGAGAAATCTTTCAGTATGTTCAATTCAATCGTGATATGCGTTTATATCAATTTCTCATTGGATTGAATAAAACATATGCTCAAATAAGGAGTCAGATACTTCTTATGCCACCTTTGCCTTCAATTAATCAAGCATACTATGTTAATGCAAGAAGAAAGTCTAAGAGGATTTAATTCAGGAATATCGCCTATAATCCCTTTTGAATCAGCAACACTTTGTTCTAATTCTATGCCAAAGAAAAACTAGAATCTATCATGTGATCATTGTCACATGAAAGGAGAACTTGCTACAAGTTAATTAGATATCCAACGGATTATAAATTCAAGAAGAAGCAAGTTAAGCAAAATATTTCAGCAAACAATATATCATTTGTTGAAACTTCATAATCAGCTACTGCAAGACCAGTTCCAGCTTTAGCTTTCACCTCAGAGCAATATGAGCATATCTTAAAATTCATTATAAAGAATCTTAAACAGAAGATAAGGTGAATCTGACAGGTATTTCTCTAGCCTTGAATACAATTAAAGAAATTAAATTATGGATATTAGATACTAGGGCAACCAATCACATGTGTTCAAAAGTAGAATTATTACATGATGTTAATATGAAATCACCTCCTCATTTTGTGAAAATGCCTGCAAAAGTTTCTCATGCAGGTTGTTATGAGATTTTTCCAAAGAAGATGCTTCATAACGTGTTATATGTGGCAGATTTTAAAGTCAACCTTCTTTCAGTTTCAAAATTAAATAAGGAGTTGAATTACTCAGTAACTTTTTTTCCAAAATTTTGTGTCTTACAGGACATCTCCAATGGGAAGGTGATGGGGATTGGTAGAGAGAAGGAAGGACTTGACTATCTTGTGTCAAGAGGAGGGGATGATAGTTATGTTGATTTTCAAAATCCTTCCAAATCTAATGTTAGTCATTAGTCTTCTTCTTATTCTTCTTTTGTATTTGAAAAACATAATTCTTGTACACTTTGGCATCAAAGACTTGGACATGCATCATTTGCCAAGCTTAAACTCTTACCTTCAATAGCTAAATTTGTTCGTAACTGAGCTTTCATATTGTCTTGTTTGTCCACTTGCAAAACAACATAGACTACCTATCTCTAGTAGTGAAAATCGTGTTGCAAATCCTTTTTCCTTGATACATATGGATTTATGGGGTCCCTGCAGTCATCCAACACATGATCCAAAAAGATTCTTCCTTACAATAGTAGATGACAATACAAGATATACTTGGATTTTTTTGCTCAAGTATAAGGGTGATACTTTCAGCTTCCTCCAACAAATTGTAGCATATGTTAAAACTCAATTTTCTGGTGTTATTCAAAAATTCGATCTGATTGGATCAAAATTTTTCAATCACCAATGGAATAATTTTCTCTCTACTTTAGGCATTGTTCATGAGAGTAGTTGTGTCAATTCTCCACAACAAAATGGAGTAGTTGAAATGAAATATATACATCTACTTGAAGTAGCTAGAGCCTTGAGGTTTCAATCCAATATTCCTATATATTTTTGGAGTGAATGTATCCAAACAACAACCTATTTAATTGATAGGTATCCCACTCCTATGTTACATGGTGTGTCACCTTATGAACAATTGTTTCATAAGCCACCACAATATCATCATCTAAGGGTTTTTGGATGTCAACCTTTTGCAATGGATACCAATGTACATGATAAGTTTGCAACATGAGCAATCCCTTATATATTTTTTTTGTGATATTCTTCCACATAAAAGGGTTATAAGCTTCTCAATCTAAAGACCAAAAAAATGTTCATAAACTGAGACGTCAAATTAAATGAACATATCTTTCCATTTCAGAAACATTCTGTTGCAACAATCAGCAATTCTAAAAAAATTTTTCCAAGTATCAAAAATAAATTCAATTTAGATGTCATAGAATCTAATAATCTGTCATCTACATAATTCAACAATGAGAATCATTCTGATACTCACAGCAACAGTAATGAAAATATTCCTGATATTCAATCCTTTGATAGTCATTCTGATACTCCATTAAATCCAGATATACTTCCAGACATACATTTACCTACTTCTTCATCTTTGCCTTGTCCATCTCTATAACAAGATGATATGACTACATTAGTTGAGGAACAAATAAGAATGTCAAGAAGGCAAACTAGACCTCCTCTATGACATAAAGATTATGCTCTCTCTGCTATGCCATCCACTTCTCATCAAGGAGATAAAAAAAGGTAAGACATTGTATCCCATTGCTAATTATGTATATGGCCATTTGTATCCAAAATATCAATGTTTCCTAACATCAATTTCTGAAGCAAAAGAGTGAGTTTCATATGAATAAGCAAAAACAAATTTACAATGGATACAGGCAATGAAGGAGGAAATAAAAGCACTAGACGATAGCAAAACTTGGAAGTTGGTTCCCTTACCAACAGAAAAATGACAATAAGTTGCAAATGGGTGTATAAAATCAAATATCTTGCAGATGACACTTTAGATAACTACAAAGCAAGACTTGTGGCAAAGGTAATATATCAACAAGAGGGAATTGATTATACTGAAACTTTTTCTCCATTTGCCAAGATGACTACTGTTCGAATTACTCTTGCATTGTCAGCAATGTTTGCATGGCCTCTATATCAAACGGATGTAAACAACACATTCTTGCAAAGGAATCTCAATGAAGAGGTTTAGATGGAGTTACCCCAAGGATTCACAAATTCGAAAAATAAAAGTTTAGTTTGCAAATTGGAAAAATCCCATTATGGATTAAAACAAGCACGTCGATAATGGAATTGTAAGTTGACATCTACACTTATTTTAAATGGATATTCTCAAAGCAAGAATGACTATTTATTGATTACAAAAAGGATTGGAAACAGGCTAGTTATACTTTTAGTATATGTGGATGATATACTAATTACAGGGAATGATATTGAGTTGATAAAAAAACTAAAAGAAGTCTTCAAGAGCAGTTTTAAAATAAAGGATTTAGGTGAAATGAAGTACTTCCTAGGCATTGAGGTGGCAAGAATAGAGAAAGGTATAATACTCAACCAAAGGAAATATGCACTTGAGCTGATTTCTGAAGCAGGCTTATCAAGAGCTAAACCTTCTAAAACATCTCTAGAAGTGAATCAGAAATTTACCACTAAAGAGTATATGATTTATTCAAAGTCAACACAGAGGATAAATTGCTCAAAAATTCTTCAGTGTATCAAAGATTAATTGGAAGTTTGTTATACCTAACAATGACAAGACTAGATATTATTTTTTCTGCACAAACACTCAGTTTATGCATGCACAAAAGGAGTCGCACTTAGAAGCTTCAAAGTGAGTCATCATTATATTAAAGAGCAAGCAGGATATGATATTTTCTTTTCCGCCGATTCAGATATACAAATCAAAGCCTTTTGTGATTCAGATTGGGCATCTTGCCTAATTACAAGGAGATCGGTGATAGGATATTGTGTTAAACTTGGAGAAAATCTGATTTCTTGAAAGGCAAAAAAATACAATACAATATCTAGGAGAATACAGGAGCATGGCAACAACTACTTCTGAAATAGTACGGATTAGAAAAGTCCTTAAAGATTTGGGTCTGAAATATTTAAAGCTAGCATAATTATTTTTTTGACAATAAGGCGGTCATCCAAATTGCTTCAAATCTATTGTTTCATAAGAGGAATAAGCATATAGAGCATAATTGCCATTTTGTGAGAGAAAAGATTAAAGATAAAATTTTGCAGCCACTGCACATCTCCTAAACTAAACAATTTGCAGATGTCATGACTAAGAGTCTTGGATCTTCCCGGCATAAAAAGTTTGTTAGCAAATTAGGAATGTTAAATATTCACATATCTTGGGGGATGTTAGAAAGCCAAGTTGACAATTGTACATAACTAATCCACCTAGGCATGAGTTGTATGATGTAATGAGCTGGAGATAGTTAATACAGTTAGCTACAAAAGGAAGCACTTTTACCTCGCCATCATTCTTGTAGCTTCCATTTTTGTTAATAAAAAAGAATCACAATGAATGAGAGCAATAATATTCTTAACAATTGTAGAATGTGAATTAATTATAATGTGAAACCTTTTAATGCACGCGGCATATATAATCCACCAATTCCTGATCTCGTAACATATATCTCCATCCCCTTCTTGGCATATCTCCGTCAATCGTCCTCCCTCAATCTTTCAACTCGCCGTTGATCCCGTTATGGGATCCATAATGCGGCCAAGCCTCGTACTTGGTTGTCTTTTGCTCGTAACGGCGATTGGTGTGTCTCCTGGCTTCGCACAGGAGGCACACATCTCCTTTCTTCATCCACATCACAAGACTAGCAGTAATCATCCTGCCAACACTCGTATCAATCGGCTGAGTGACGTGAAGTGCAACTTTTTTCAAGGTAGTTGGGTCTACGATGAGAGCTACCCGCTCTTCGACTCTTCCGCCTGCCCGTTCCTTGTGCCAGAGTTCGACTGCCAACGCTCCGGCCGACCGGATAAGTTGTACCTCCATTATAGGTGGAATCCAAGCAGCTGTGAGCTCCCACGGTTTGTGATCATACTTTTGTTCTTTCTCTATTAATTAAGGAATGTTTTTTTTTTTTGTAGTTTGAAATGTTAATAAGGTTACCCAGGGAAATAGAATATTTTGTGAGCTTAATTATGATCATCCAGACGCGCCTAATTATATATTTTGTGATTCATGACGAAGATTCAACGGCACAGATTTCCTGCTACAATTCAAAGGGAAGAAGATAATGTTCGTAGGCGACTCCCTCAGCTTTAACCAGTACTCGTCTCTCATCTGTATGCTTCATGCAGCCGTGCCCAACAGCAACATCAAAAGGCAGCAAACCTCCGTTACATTTGAGGTGCTTCTTCCTCTACTTCCATCTAGCTAGGTTTGAGCATTCTTTATTATAAATCATTATCACATAGACTAAACGAGAAGAAGAACAAGAAGAAACGAAGAACTAGAACCATAATACTTTTTTCTAGTGAGTCCTTTTGTAATTAATCGATCTCTACCTCTTAGACATAAAAATAGATGCTAACAAATCGAATACATGAACATTATTTTGTTTGCAGGATTATGGAGTTACGGTAATATACTACAAGACGCCGTACCTCGTTGACATCGTGAAGGAAAAGATAGGACGTGTCTTAAAGCTCGACTCTATCAATGGCGGCGCTGCCTGGTTGGGCATCGACGTCTTGATCTTTAACACATGGCATTGGTGGACCCACCAGGGGAGTGCTTCACAAGGGTGTGAAATCTAAATTTCCCTTACCTTAATCAGTCCTTGACGATCAAATATATTTGACAACCTTGTTAATGTGAGCACAACGAGTGATGTAATAATGGCTTGCTGTGTGGTGCAGATGGGACTACGTGCAGGACGGAAGCCAAGTGCTCAAAGACATGGACAGGTTGGTGGCCTTCCAAAAGGCACTCACTACGTGGGCAAAATGGGTGGACGCCAACGTCGATCCTGCCACCGCCAAAGTCTTCTTCCAAGGCATCTCACCAACGCACACACGGTGAGTTCGCTATTATTGACGATCAAAATTTGAATGATCAAAAGCTCTTACATATCGAATACATATTTAAGTTTCTGAAATCATTTTGGACATTAGAGGACAAGACTGGGGAGAGCCGAATGCGACCTGCTTGAAGCAAACGCAGCCGATCAATGGTTCCACGTACGCTGCAGGTCCAGTTCCAGCACAAAGCATAGTGAATAGTGTGCTCGGCTCCATGTCCAAGCCAGTGTACCTGCTCGACATTACCTTGCTCTCGCAGCTCAGAAAGGATGGCCATCCATCTGCCTATAGCGGAGACCACCCAGGCAACGATTGCAGCCACTGGTGCCTCGCAGGGGTCCCGGACACCTGGAATCAGATCCTCTATGCAGCACTTTTATGATGCGTGCAAGAAGGAAATTTATTAAAAAAAAAAGAGGGATTACAACAAATTGCACTAATTGATTATATTGTGATTAATTGATTATTGCAGGTTTATTATTCATTTCTGAATAAAGGAAGTTAGTGACATTATGGCTGATTCTTGCTCGGTATCCTTTGACTCTGTCTTCTCCCATCGTAAATGAAACTTGTATTTGGTATTTCAGACAATTCAACACTATTTTAAGTTTTACCACTACAACAAAAATTGAATTTAGAGACTAATCATGGTTTAATTTCTAAAACTATTTATTAGGGACAAATTTTAACTTGATCCCAAATTTTTGACTTTTTAAGTTTCATAAAAAAAGTTGGTGCCTATACACTAATTTATAGAAATCAAATTTCACATTGGTCCTTAATGAATTTATCTATATAGACGAAGTGTAACACGAGTGCCTAATGAAGGTAACATATGCTGAACAATTGTTATATAGGTCTCTAATGAAGATAAATAATAGGCTATAAGGACCAAATAAATTAGTCCATATAGTATGAGAGGAAAAACACACGAAATAATAGGCTCCTTCCCACCTCTCTATCTCACTGACTTACTTTTTCCTGGTTCCTACTGTTGACGCCGGTGAAGGAACACTTGTGGACTTCGAACGATGCCGATCACTAAGGTTACGACAATCGTTGGAGCATTGTTCTCCAACAGGAACCATCTATGTTCCAAGTTTCTCTACTGGTTCCTACTATTGACTCTAGTGAAGGAGCACTTGTGGACTTCGAACGCTGCCGATCACTAAGGTTCCGACAATCGTTGGAGCATTGTTCTCCAACATGGAACCATCTATGTTCCAACTTTCAAAGTCTCTCTCTCTCTCTCTCTCTCTCTCTCTCTCTCTCTCTCTCTCTCTCTCT
>LTAE01000522.1:45179-60586 GCA_001647135.1 Pontederia paniculata
TGGACAAACATCTCATCATGTTGACGTGGACGACATCTTCAATTTAAATTAAATCAGAATGATGGTGATTAGGTCTTTATTGTTTAGATTGTCTACTTGGGCCTTTAGCCCATTAGGTTTTATTTGGTTTTATTTTCTTAGAGAAGGGTCTAGCATTCTCTTATAAATAAGAGGGCTAACTCCTGATCATGAGATACAATGTTTTGTCATCTTGAATTATGATTTCCTAGGAGAGGATATCTTCTTTGTTCTTCGTGAACTTCGACTTGGATTGCGGGTAATATCTTATTTTGTAATTCATTTAAATTCCATCAGTTTGATATTGATTCTTATGCACAGGTTCGCATATTGGCCAATATTTCCGTTTCTTGATTCGTGTTTTCGTGTGATTCCTTCTTGTTTTCCGCTTCTGCTTGATTGTGGTTCGTTAGGACAGGTTCCCTAACGAGGTTCGTATCAGTTTTATGTAGCTGACATGTTTGATTATTTGCCTCAACCAATTTTTTGTAATTATTAGGCTTTTGAATGTTAAAGTTTACGTATAAAAGAAATATTGGCAACGAAATTTATGTGTTTTTGTTCAGAACCATCTATGTTGATTTTTTAGATTAGCAATTACTACGTGTGTCTCTCTTTGTCTTTATCTATCTCCCTCCCTCCATCTTGTTCTATAATCCACTTGCTCAATACGCATATTGGCTAGTGAATGACTTACATGGATATGCCTAGTATAATTTTCTATTATAATTCTATTATTATGTTTGCTTTGTACACTTTTGAGGCTCAACCAAAGAAAATAATAGGAATTAATGATAATGGATATAATTTAACCTAAATGTAAATAGCAATTTTGAGGCTTGTTGCTTGTGTGTTGTTAGTTTTATGTAGCTAAGATGTTTGATTATTTGCCAAAACTAGATTTTTGTATTTATAGGCTTTTGAATGTAAAAGTTTACATATAAATAAATAATGGCAATCAGATTTATGTGTTTATTAGACTAATTGTTTTGTTTTCTTTTGTTTTCAGAACTATCTATGTTGGTTTTTGAGATTAGCAATTACAATGTGTGTCTTTCTCTCTCTCTCTCTTTCTCTTCCTCTCTCCCTCCATCTTGTTCTATGATCCACTTGATGCATATGCATATTGGCTAGTCAATGACTTACATGGAGATGCCTAGTACAATTTTCTAGGATAATTCTATTATTATTCTTGCTTTGTACACTTTTGAGACTCATCCAAAGGAAATAATAGGAGTTAGTGATGATGGATATAATTTAACCTAAATGTAAATAGCAATTTTTACGTTTGCTGCATGTGTGTCATTAGTTTTATGTAGATAAGATGTTTGATTATTTGCCTCAACCAGATTTTTGTAATTATTAGGCTTTTGAATGTTAAAGTTTACTATAAAAAAATATTGACAACAAGATTTATGTGTTTATTAGACTAATTGTTATGTTTTCTTTTTATTCATAACTATCTATGTTTGTTTTTGAGGTTTAGCAATTACAATATCTCTCTCTCTCTCTCTCTCTCTCTCCATCTTGTTCTATGATCCACTTGCTCAATATGCATATTGGCTAGTGGATGACTTACATGGAGACGCCTAGTACAATTTTCTAGTATAATTCTATTATTATGTTTGCTTTGTACACTTTTGAGGCCACAACCAAAGAAAATAATTGGAATTAATGATGATGGATATAATTTAACCTAAATGTAAATAGCAATTTTGAGGCTTGTTGCATGTGTGTTGTTAGGTTTATGTAGCTAAGATGTTTGATTATTTGCCAAAACTAGATTTTTGTATTATAGGCTTTTGAATGTTAAAGTTTACATAAAAAAGAATAATGGCAATCAGATTTATGTGTTTATTAGACTAATTGTTATGTTTTCTTTTGTTTTCAGAACTATCTACGTTGGTTTTTGAGATTAGCAATTGCCAACATCTGGAAGAACGAGAATCCTACATCCCGAAGAACGCTAATCCTGGTACGGTACATCGGCAACTTGAAGGCGCTCTCTCTCCCTCCCTCCCTCCATCTTTGTTTCTTTTGTTTACAGAACTATCTACATTTGCTCCATATGCATATTGGCTAGTCAATGACTTACATGGAGATGCCTAGTACAATTTTCTTGTACGATTCTATTATTATGTTTGCTTTGTAAACTTTTGAGGCTCATCCAAAGGAAATAACATGAGTTAGTGATGATGGATATAATTTAACCTAAATATAAATAGAAATTTTGACGTTTGTTTCATGTGTTATGTTAGTTTTATGTATCTGAGATGTTTGATTATTTTCCTCAACCTGATTTTTGTATTTATTAGGCTTTTGAATGTTGAAGTTTGCATATAGAAAAATAATGCCAACCATTTTTATGTGTTTATTTGACTAATTGTTATGTTTTCTTTTTGTTCAAAACTATCTATGTTGGTTTTTGAGATTAGCAATTACAATGTGTGTGTCTCTCTGTCTTTCTATCTCTCCCTCGTCCCCTCCATCTTGTTCTATGATCCAGTTGTTGCAGTTGCATGTTGGCCAGTCGGTGACTTACATGGAGATGCCTAGTACAATTTTCTATTACAATTTTATAATTATGTTTGCTTTCTACATTTTTTAGGCTCATCAAAAGGAAATAATAGGATATAATGATGACTGGGTATAATTTAACTTAAATGTAAATATCAATTTTGAGGGTTGTTGCATGTGTGTTGTTAGTTTTATGTAGTTGAGATGTTTGATTATTTTTTTCCAACCAGATTATTTGTCTAAATGTAAATAGCAATTTTGAGATTTGATATGCATCTTCTTGTGCAATCATTATCATTATCTGTTTTGCTTATTAGACAAGTATGTAGTTTTCATAAATGCAACCTGATGCTATTAAGTGATAGGCTTCCACATGGAAATATGAATATGAAGGAAAATGACAAATTTCACATTATGCATAAGCTTTAGGTAGTTGAAACTTGATAGGTTCTCATTTTCTTGATAGAGTAAGTTTTTGGCTTTTATTATTTTGTTATTGTTGCGTGATTGATAACCTTTTTTATAATATTACTTATTTAGATTATTAAATTGATGTTTACCTGACTGATGACTTTTTCTTGTAATGATTCTTTTTTAATATTGTATAGGTAGATTTAGTGGATAGCAATTCTTCTAATCTTGATATGAGTTGGATGAATGTCCTTGATAGATTTTTGATAGAGTATCTTTTTAGAGTTGACTCATTTATGAAACTTGCAGAAATTCACTTGAGAAATGAGACTAATATTCGTTATCCATGTCGATATTGTTTAAATGTGTACTTTCATCCAAAAGTTGTGGTAAGAAATTATTTAATTATCAAACGGATATATACCACTTATACCTAGTGGCTATTTCATGTAGAAGGTTTCATGGAGGATGATGAGAACATTGATGATGAGATCAATTCATGCAATGAAACGGAGGTAAATGATTGATGATGTGAATCAAATCTCAGAAGATGTGCAAATGGGGATTTTTCTAAATGTGGACCTTGGAGAACCATCTAATCTTGAAGGCACAACTTCGATGCATAATGAAGAGGTGAACTTATTTGATGGATTATTAAAAGATGCACAATGACCACTTTATCCATGTTGTACAAAGCATTCATCGTTGTCCGTAGTGATAAGATTGCTTCACATGAAGGTTCTAAATCAATGGAGCATTAAATCATTAAATATGTTGCTTGAGTTTATTAAAGAGATTGACTTCAGGCGAGGTACTTCCTTCGTCCTACTATGAGATGTGAAAGTTGTTGCGGAACCTAGGATTGGAGCATGAATTGATTTATACATACAAGAACGATTGCACTTTATTTTGGAAGGAATTAGAAGTCTTTGAATATTGTCCAGAATGTGGAGAGTCAAGATGGAAACTAAATTATGGTAAAGGGAAGAAAATACCTTATAAAGTGTTAAGGTATTTTTCTTTGAAAAGTAGACTACAATGTTTGTTTATGTCACAAAAGACATCATCAGATATGTGATGGCATAAAGAAAAAAAGGGTTAAGAAGATAGAGTTATGAGGCATCCTATTGATTTAGAAGCTTGGAAATATTTTGACAAACAATATCGTTAGTTTGCCCATGATCCGAACGTGAGACTTGGATTAGCAACCGATGGATTCAATCCCTTTGGTAATAGGAATAACTCATATAGTATGTGGCCAGTTATTCTTATGCCTTACAACATACCCCCATGGAACTGCATGAAAGTACTCTTTTCTATGATGTTTTTACTCATCCCCGGTCCTCATGCTCCCGAAAAAGAAATAATGTAACTTCACATTATTTGTTGTAGTGTACATTTCAGGTCCCGGATAAGATCATTTAAGATCTTTTGTGGAAAATAAACATACAAAAATAGCCTGAAGATACATCATAAATGATCTTAAGCTGCACCAAAATCTTAGGTTTTGTTTGGGTAGTAACTGATGGAGGGACAATGATGGATAGGTTTACGATGTATGAGAAGGGTTGATAAATGAACGATTGAGTATGGTTACTTTAGCTTGTTTTGGATAGAAAGAAATAACAAGTGATAGGAACTTTATATTGTGATAAAAATTTTCAAGAGATGGATTAAGTAGGGATAGACTACAAGCAATTATGTTAAAACAGAGAAGTAACTAATGCTAACTAACTTAAGCATGTGCTTGATTTGCAAATTGTATATAAGATATTGTTGTTGTTACATACCAGTTTGTTGTATAATATCAACCAAGAGAAGAATTATCAAGAAGTTAGAAGGCTCATTTCAAATTGGGCTACATTCGCGTGTAGCAATCAAATGTATCTATAATTGAAGAATTACAAACAATATATCTCCTTGAATTCCCCATAAAGAGAATCATCAAGTATCCGTGAGACCCTCCCCCTTGGGCTCAAAATGGATGACACAAATTACCCGGATTGGATCTTTATATAAGGATAATATATAAGAATTAGCTCATGGGGAAGATAGATGGAAATACCATTGAGGTTACATTTTCCTCTTATTTATTGTATCTTCAATCTTAGACTCCTAATCAACTAAAAACTTCAAACCTTAGATCTACCAGACTAAATAGAAAATAAAGTCCAAAACAAATAGACTACAAGTTTAATTACAATCCAAATTCCTACAAGAATTTTAGTCTAACTCTAACAAATTCCCCTTTTGACTTGAATTTCTCCTATGAAAATAGATCATACTCTGCCAATAAATTTGGATAAACATGACCTCTTAGTTTGCCCACACGTATATTATGTTGTGTCCTATGTTGCCAAGCATAGCTCCCATTATGCACTTTGCCTCTTGCATTGCTACTAGCTGCGTACCGCAACGCTTGAGCAGTTCCAACTTCAAATTATGCCACCTTCATAGCTCACAGCTATGCATTTCATAGCCTGTGTAGCTCCAAGTTGAATCTTGCATTGCCTTTACAACTCCTAGTTTCAGACACTATTGTCTGCACGACTCTCATTTGCTCTTTGTGATGATCCTGATGACACCCTCGCCAGCGATCTGTGGCGACCTATCGATGCCCTATGCAATGCCTTTATTATTTCCCTAAGAATGACCTTGTGACATTACTCTGGTGGGACACCATTGTTGTGATGATCAATCCCGACATAGTTGACCGGTTAGTCATCACGAGGGGGATTAAATAGACACTTCACTGATTCAAATTCAAATAGATGAACGTTGCAGAAGAATGATAAGGAAAGCACGCCAAGTCATGGATTTGCCAAAAAATTTGGCATGACCTCGATGTAAAATGGATAAGTGGCAAAATTCCTATGGATACAATAGTTTATAAGGATCATAATAGGATCAAATAAAAGGGGCAACTGCATGAAAATGGAAATTGTGTGCACAAGAGGACGAGATTTCATAAACAATATCCAAAAGGAGGAATCCAAGTCCTCACAAATCCACAAAAAGGATATCAAATCAAACTCAAATCCGTATGCCAATGTGGATGAAGAAAAACTAATAAATGTTAAGAACTACATGAGTTTCCTACACATGAATGGGCCAGTAGGTAAGTGATAAGTGATAAATGGACTATACTGAGTCCGTCGCGACCTCACTCAAATAATTTTCCAACCTATGCTCATCACGTAGCAAAGCTAATAGTCATCACCTGCAAAATGAGGAGAGAGTAGTGAGCATAAAATGACTCAGTGAGTGGAGGGAACACAATATTGAAAACCAATAAATCAAAGACCACAATGCAATGCGGTAAAACAATGATAAAATCATGCAATGAATGCAAGGTAAAAGCATTTGTCCTTCTTAGCTACAAAAGGAAGTAGACTAAGGAAGGAATGAGTCCTCACTAAGGTCGTAAGCCAATACGCATCCTAAGCAAGTTGATGTGCAGATTGAGGCTTTCCATATCATAACCGGACTCAATACCTCTCCAAGGTCGTCCACCTGGGGATGCAATAATATATACTAAGACTTTGTGCAATTAGTGAAATGCACTTTATTTGCCACAGTTGATCATTCTTCGATGGAATGCAAAATCACGCCACGAGGCAGTTTTTATCATGATAATGCATATGGGTATGAATGCACAAGAATTTTATAATAAGCATATAACAAAAGATATTAATCTACGGAGAATCATCAAATCCCAAAACTCGAGAAATCCAAGAAAACCTCATAAAATCCATTAGGAAAAATCCATAAGGAGGGTTGTGCCATAACTTCATGAATCTTAACATTACATAATTAATTAAAACACGGCAGACAGTCATTCATTTCATGTGATGCAAGCCAAGCACATGGATGCAATAATCCTTACAAATAAGACTATGATTTGCTACCTGAGCAGAGTTACTATTATTGTGATAATGCCACTTACCTCGATATTGTGTGGTCTCGTCAAATTCAACGCGTCCAACCAAATCAATCAACAATAAGAACCTAGTCAGAAGTTTCATAAATGTCCTATTAGACTCCTTTTCGATATACAAGCACTTGAAATGATAACACGTGTTATTTGATCTAAATAAGACATATTTTGATATTTAATGGTAACACTCATTTAATGTCACAAATCCAATCATATTTACATACACATTTATCTGATATGACTAACTGATGATTATGTGATTGATTATCCTATTATACGTATAAACATTTAAAAGGTCTGAAATTAATTGGAAAGTAAACATTTCTATGATTATTTCCTAACTAATAAAATCTGATTTTACATTTCGTTAAATTAATAAGAAAAGGAGGGTGATCATAATCTTTGAAGCCTAGGTTAAATCTATTTTCCATATTTATACATACATATTTCCTAGGTGTCTATACCATAATTTAACATGTATGCTGATATATATCATTTATATATGTATAATTAACATAAGTTCCCATTTGTTTGTTTACTAAGTTTACTATCATTCAACATGTCATTATCCATTAATTTAACTTAAAGTTTACTATACTAATAAACTACTCAACAAGGACTGATCCATGAAATCAAATGCAACTTATCATTTATGTAAGTGAGTTTTAAACTTAATCAAATTCTTATCAGCTCCATTCTCCATTAAGGTAATTACTAATTCTAATTACCTTGTGATCATTTTAACCCGCATTTAATCCATATGA
Source organism: Pontederia paniculata (assembly GCA_001647135.1). Taxonomy (NCBI): domain Eukaryota; kingdom Viridiplantae; phylum Streptophyta; class Magnoliopsida; order Commelinales; family Pontederiaceae; genus Pontederia; species Pontederia paniculata. The sequence continues at coordinate 52,827 of LTAE01000522.1, forward strand.
CCACACTCTAGCACATAAATATATATATTAACTATAAATTTAATCATAAACATGCATAGTCTACAAGTTGCATAGTCTATAATGTGTCGCATTGTTCCCTTTCGGTTCAGATAGCTTGTGCACAATGCAAAGTCAGCAATCACAATTCAACATCATTGAATTAACAATTATCGGGTTTTTAGGTTACTCACCGTCGATGCACTCGCATGTACTATGCACTATCGGCGTCTCGCAGAAGTGTCGACTCTCACTTGAAGGATTTCCACACCATTACATTACAAGTTGTCAGTGAAATTTCTCAGCATAACTCATTGACGTGTCGACCAAAATGCGTGTGACTCGCTAGGGAAAAGAAAGGGCTGAGATGGTGCAAGGTCAACTTCTTCCTGACTCCGACAACTAGCATCCAACACCAACCAAGGTTGCCATGAATAAGGAAACATCATCACTCGACATTCACTGGATTCACAAGCGGATAGTTTAGATGTCTCACCATTGGATTAATCAAGACGTGCGCGCCAGTCATCTCTTCCAACTCCGTGACATATGCATAGGCATGAATAACAACTGTCTCGGCCATGGAATACAACTCAGACTTAAAATAAATGGACCTACTGTTATTACTCTACGAAAGCTCACCATCAATGAGTAGGATGCATGTGCCTCGTCGTTGGACTCACGAATGCCGAACTGTTAACACTTCGAAAATCACAGCACAAAAAAACATCCTCGGAGGAATTAAATCAAGGAACGATTTCGCATTCATCTAATTGGACATGGATCTAACTGATTTACTTGCGGAGACGGCAAGGTGTTGAGGCGCACAGTGACTTGAATTCATCGTGCGTTTACCAAGGGCGATGATGGTTTCTGCCAAACTGAATAGGAGCGATAGGGCACATCGAATCCACATCAAAGGATTTCTCTCAACATATATCACTCACCTGAGTAAGAAGAGTGCGGATCAGCCATGTCTTCGAGTCGCAAATATCCCTACATCAGCGAAGTCCCTTCATTTCTGAGCTATGGACGCGAGATGAAAATCCAATCAATATACCTCACCAAGCTCGCATCATCGAGAGTGTTGTTGTCATACCTTCTAGTGGTGCGGTCATCGTTAGGAATTCGCTCGCTGGTGCATCTGATTTCTAACGTAGCGTGTGGGGAAGAACGCGAGAGAGGGAGGAAGAGAATGACGAGAGAGAGAGATGGAGGAAGAGAATGACGCGAGAGAGAGAGAGAGAGAGAGAGAGAGAGGGGAATCGCTCCTCCTTTTTTTATTAACTTCGCGTGTCCAAAATCCAACTATCAGATGAAATAAATTTATTTGTTATTTTTATTATTGCATGTCCTGCGAAAAAAAGAACATGCACTCACTAGTTTTGAAAAATTACAAATTTGCCACCATGGGCTTTCTCGAGGTTTTGGGCCATTACAATACTACACCCATTTTAAAAATTTTATCCTCGAAATTAAAAATTTGAAATATAAAAAAATGTTAGGTGACCCTTCCGTATATCCTATCCTCGAAATTAAAAATTTGAAATATCAAAAAATGTTAGGGTGACCCCTTCGTATATCCTCCTCTAACTCCCATGTACCCTCTCTCTGTATAATTCGTTCAAAGAACCTTGACCATTGGGATCCATCATCTCCACAATTGACATATCTCACATGCCATAATGCGAATAGGCTCCTCAAGATAAGTGAGGTTCTCCCATACCTCGTAGGGTCTAATGAATTGAGAACTCAACTTCTCCTTCTTGCTAAAACCCAAGATACCTTTCCAGTGTTAAATTTTGAAGAACTCGTTGTCACCAACTTTTCAATTCTCTCTCATGACTAGACTTGTCAACAAGAAACAACTATCCATCCAAGCAGCTTTTCTGATAAACTCGACATTCTCAATTATTGCTTGAACCAGCTATAGGCCAACTACAACTAGGTGTCTTCTATGTCCCAACATATCGGAGTATGACATCTCCTGTCATATGGTACTTCATACGGTGCCATCCCAATCGCAGGCTGATAAATATTATTATGTGCAAACTCTGCCAAGGCTAGTCTAAAATCCAATTTGTCATCAAAATCAATAACACTTGCTCTCAACATATCCTTCAATACCTAGATGATCTTCTCAATATGACCATCGACTTCAGGGTGGAAAGTAAACCTTGGTTTAGTCCCTAAGGACTGATATACATGCTTCCAACATGTGGAAGTTAATCAAAGATCTTTGTCTAACCCTATAGATATGGAAACAACATGAGGTTGTACAATCTCATTAAAAAAACAATCGAGCTAATCTATTTAGGGAGTACGTAATCCTGATCAACTTGCAATGGAGAAATGTTGATTTGAGCTCTCAATATAGGATCGAAAAGCATCCCACTCCAATCACTCTTTCTAACCAACATATCATAGATACCAAAGAAATGACTCAGTTTAAGCTCTCAATCATTTATAAGAGGTACACAACTCCAATAAATCTTTCGATTAGCTTTCAACCAGTCCATCGGAATTGTATTAATTGATGTTGCACGAAAATTGTGACAATGAGTCGCTAATTGACCATAGAGGTTCAAAGAATATCAATGATACTTTGACCAAAGTACTCGATACTGGGTAACACATGATGAACAAATGTGGAGGAGAGTCGACCATAAGACAATATTTAAAAATGACAAATCACAAGAAGCGACAAAGAAATAAGGGCTAACAATGGACCTATGGCCCATAAGAACCAACACTGGCCGGTAACGTATACTAAAAATTTCATAATGATGTCATAACTGACAATAGTGAGTCAGGAATCAGAAATAGTCCTTTCAAATTCCAACACTGCTTGTGATGCGTCATGATTCGATGTCTACAAATCTCGAGTCGATAAGGTTTCACTTCAAAATACTAAATAAGAAACCAACAATGATTCCTACACCTACAACGATAACTCACATTAAGTGATGCCAAGTTCATAATATCCATGATTCTCTAGTTGATATCAACATGTCATATTTGTGAGTTATCAATCCGTAATGTCCAATAGTAAAGGTATATCGACCATAAGTCGACATTCAACAATAATAAGTGGGCAATTTCCTTTGTTCATTACTTATCAACAACCAGCCATAACTCATAAATGACAAGCCAACATCAACAGCAACATATCTTACATGAATGGCATAATGTTGACTTACAAAAAGGTCTTAATAAATAGTGACAGATTACACCTTTTCTCAATCCTAAAAAATCAGACGATGTTTCATAAATGTCTAATGAATTATTGTTTGATAATAACAAATCCAACACTTTACGACATTGATCAATAAATGTCTATCAAAGGTTGATGTCAATTCAACGATAATAACAAAGTTAACGAAATACTTCAAATTTTCTAGTAGGAGAATAACATACATAAGATCATAAATCAATGAGGTTTACTTGACATCATTATCACGGTCTATATAAGCTTATAATACCTCCAACATAGGCAATTTTTTGTTTACAACATGGGTGTTTTCTTTTTTGTCTAACAGTTTCTTTATCATTATCAAATTTCATGGTATAAATCATAAAAAGAACATCATTAATCCTCCAAATGCTAGTGATTATTACATCTTCCTAGAAACGTAATCTGAGTTTTCATTTTTGGGTACAACAATCCACAACTGCTGAATAAATAATCGGCAATACTCCGAGTATCATATCAAAATGATGTGTGTCAACGTTAAATCAATAATAATCCTCTATTTTGATTAACCGATACCAATCTCTTAACATCATGCTATTAAACAAGAGATCACTTAAAGATAATTGAATCGATATGGTAATTATCAATGTACAAAGTTCAATGATTCACAATGATAGACATTGTGAATCATAAAATTAATTTATCGCAAAGCTCAAATCATAAGCTCTCAGTCAAGAACAAGTGCAATAATGATTTGAGAATGAAGATGATAAGTAAAGAAAGCAAGAGAGAAATGCAAACTCAAGACACGAATCAAGTTGTTGATGAGGTTTGACCCCAACTTGGCCTATGTCACCGCTCCAACTTCTCGACCTCGAGACCATTGAATATCCACTAGCTCTTCTTTTCAATTAGGGAGAAGAACCCCTTTACACCACACCGTCTTTTCTCTGCTTCGAGAGGTAAGGCACACCTCTCTTCCAAGGAAGCTCAATCTCACATTTTTCTTCGCTCAAACGGCTATGTGTGAACCTCTCTTACAATGAAGCTTTCAACTTCTCAACAAGAACAAAAGGATATACTCTCTTATAATCTCTCTACAACAACTTCACACTCAAGAACAATAGAGAAAAGAGAAGATTCAACAATTTTAGCTCAAGAGGCTTCAAAACTTGATTTTCTTTTGATGCTTATGTTTCCTTTTAAGCCTTACCATCATTTTGCACCTTTGGACTTTTTTTATAGTCTCTTTTTTTCAATATGGTTATTGCACACCTTTCCCAATGGATTTGACATGGAAAAACTAGTTGTTGAAACTTTTCTGCACGCCAACGGTCGACTGCTTCATGCTACCAGTCGATCGTTTTGTCAAAATATAATCATTACACTTGTAGCGGTCGACTGCTCCCCTAAACCAGTCGACCATTTCTTCTGAATCACTTTGATAGACCTTCACTATTTTGATCATAACTATCTGCACAAATGTCCAATTGGCTCCATTTTTTATTCTATGGAAAGATAACAAGAGTATTTACAACTTTTGTATTTATGACTCAACCCAGATCTGATTTGAAGATGGACAAATATCGTGTTAAAGTTCGAATAGTATGTTGTCAGGTTATGGTCGGTTGACCTTTACTGTTTTAGTCATAACTTTCTGTATAGATTATCCAAATGAGACAATTCTTCAATGTATAGGAAGCTAACAAAGTTATCTAAAATGTAATATTCATGTCTCAACCTAGATCTAAAGGGAACATAGACAAATATTAAGTTGAACTTCAGTGCATGTAATTTGACTTTGAAACCTTCACACACTTGCCCCATTCTAATGTGTGCACATATATTTTCCTAAGTTTTCATAAGGTTTTCATCATCAAAAGAATATAAGTATGACACAAGTCATCAAGTCATATTTTCAACACACTACACCCATTTGATCGCGGATACATATAAAAATAGTTTATCAATATGCAAAAAATTATCGTCTTTATAGAGAGTATTTAGATAAATTTTCCCAACTAAGAGATAAGGTTTGATATTGGATCATCACTTTATCTCAAGTAAATTAGTTCATTATTTTGTTCCTTACGATTTGAATCAGGAATGCATAAATCATGGAAGTCCTAGAATTCCGACACAGTATCCTCCCACTTAGCAAAAGTAGTCTCAGCTATTTTGATTTCAAATATATATTATTACCTTGTTAAAACTCATGTTCATTACCTCTAATATTCACTTGATTTCTTTCACCCAAGTCTTTGCATCCTTCAGGATTTTACTCACAGTAATCTTAACAATGCCATTTTCATTAGTTCATTTCACATAACAAATCAAATTAGCACTATAAGGTGTGATGATTTAGTTCATTATCAAAGGCTAGGCTATAGTAACTCAACAAGAACTGCCTTATCAGCTTTGAGTTTACAATCATAACTAACTCATTTATTCAATCAACTCCATTTCAACTTCTCATATCACATCATTAGGGTCAATTACTGATGAGGCAAAATCGTGTGTGTCAAATAAAGGTGGTACCAGATTTTCTGGACCTGGGGCACACTACAAGAAAAGTGATCATTAACGACCAAATATTAACGACGGAATGAAAAAATAGTCGTTAATAACATTCATTAATGATGACTAAACAAAATCATCATTGGTTAACTAATCAATAATGATGAGCAAAATTACTCGACGTAATAAAATGTGGTCTGGTCATTAATAATAGTAATTAATTACCATCTTTTTTATTCGTCTCTAATGATCAAGTGATTACGACCATGTATATCGTCATTAAATTTTTTTTAAAATTAATGAATAACAATCCCGTCGTTGATAATCCATTAATTGGTGGTTACCTAAAACAATTTCCCTCCAACAAATTTATTTATAAAATCCTTTTTAACATATTTTAATTTTAAAAAATATAAAAAAATAATTAGATTCCCCACAATTAATTTGTTAGCTAATAAAAAGATCTCCTTTTTAAGAATCATACTCTACTATATTAGAAACATTATATTTGCACCATCTGATAGAAAATCAGAGGTGAAATCATGCAACAAAAAAGGAAAATATTAAATAATTATAAAAAGAAATAATGGTCCTCTCGTCTTCCTTGATCGATCAAATTTCTTCAATGTTGCTGGTGCCTTCTTGCCGCCGCACGCCCATCTCCCTCCATCTAACAGAACCCCCTCCATCTAACAAGTTCTCTCTCTCTCTCTCCTCCCTCCATCTCTCTCTTTTTGCCTTGTTGCCGCTCTCTCCCTCTCTATGTGCCCGCCAGCACTTCTCTCTCTCTCTTGCAGGGGAAGCAAATTCCTGCCTGAGGATTCTCTCCCTCTATCAGAGGAAGCAAATTCCTGCTTGAGGATTCTCTCTCTCTGTCTCTGTCTCTCTCTCTCCTTGAATTCCACCATTTGTACTTTAGGACCTTATGATATAGATCAAATTGAATATGCAATTATATCATATATAGCAAAAACTTAAAATATTTGTAATTAATTAGGGGGTTATGTTTTCAAGTTGTAACATATCATACTTCTTTTCTACGAAAAAAAAGCATATCATATTCTTTTAATTTAAGCTTAACAATTGCAGTTTTTTTTTAAAGAACTCTCACACCTGCATATGGAATGTCACTATCAGGTATTACCATTGCAAGTTCAGAACTCTAGAATGGCATCATCATGGCCGGAAAAGAGTAATTAAATGCTAGAGTTGACAAAGCACATTATATACTAATATTTGAAACAATATCCAGAATCTCCTAAGTGAAGCTTAAGATTGATTTTGGAGAAGCCATTTTTTGCTCAGATTTATACTTTTGCACTCAAATGAGGCTCATACCATAGAGCATTATATATCAATTTATATCCTTTTACTTTGCAGATAGAACAAATGTCAATCTTGTTGTGTTGATTTGTAGTTTGATAATAGTTGTCAAATTTGGTCTGTGAATTTTTTTTTGGCGACAACATAATTTATTTTTTAGGACATTTTAAATTGTACTTTCTCTTCAAATCAAAATTTTCAACTAAATTAGACAAAAGTTAAGAGAGCTCTCAGAATGACATGCTAATTCTTTTTAGCATGCTAATACTATTTGAATAATATTTCTTATGGTGCTCACTACAATTTAGGGAACTATATTATTCTTCTAGAAAGTATGGTGCATTATATATTATAGCTTATTTTTTCTTCTAGTTGGGGTCTAATTCTAGTTGGGCGTTTAATTTGATTCTTGAAAAAAATAATAGCCATTAGTTCTTTCTTATTTTTATTGCATGTAGTACAATAACTACTCAATTTCGCTAACTCAGTTCTTTCTTTCTTTAATTGTAGGTAGAACAATAAAATCAGTTAATTATATGGGTGGCGTAATATGTTAAACTTGATTATGCTCATGGCAGTCTGCCAATTATATTGGGTGAACAAAATATGTTTTATCTTCATTTTATTCAATCTCATATACATAACCATTTGCTGAAGACTAGGGAGGAAGGTCTTAGCGTGATTTATAAATATGAATTATACATTGATAATTAAAGCTCTATATTTCAAG
>LTAE01000522.1:66814-80523 GCA_001647135.1 Pontederia paniculata
ATTTCCCCGGCAACGGCGCCAAAAACTTGATATGGCAAAATCGTGTGTCTCAAAATAAAGGTGGCACCAGATTTTCTGGACCTAGGGGCACCTAGACAGAAAAATAGAATATCAACAAATTTTAAAAATAAATCTAAACACACAACTCCAACCGCAAGTATACGGTTGTCCTTGTAGTATTTTAGGGTCGAATTCACAGGGAAATCAGAAATTCACGATTCAATAACTCTATTCTATCACAAACCGAAATCAAGAAGAAATATCTTTTGTGCAGAAATTCAAGTAAACTAGGATTAAAATCTGAAAAGAAGGGTAAACTAATATTTTTGATATTTTTAGATTTTTAGATAAACATAAAATGAACCAATATAAAGCAAGATCGAATCACTCAAATAGAGAAAACAGTCGGGACATGTGAATCATTTCGAATCCTATTTGCTAATGAACTTGTGAAATTCAAATAATGTTGACCTGAGACATTAAAGAATTAAACCTAGACACTCTCGTAGCCGAGGCTTAAACTTAAATCCCTAGAAGTTCATCACATAACTCTCTCGAATGCCATGGACAACCTCTATTCTACCTCCCTTAGATATCTATAGAAGCCTCTCGGATCCCGATCTCCTATCATAGACAAAATAACAACTAGCTCAATATTCGAGTCCAAATGTGCAAAATATCAGCAGTGAGAACTACCAACCAAATGTTCCCAAATAGAATAGATCAAGCCTCTCGGATCCTGACCTTCTATCAGGAACAAAACAGTAAATAACTCACACCATTCAACTATGACATGTTCAAAACATCAATTAGTAGAACTACAACTAAATGTTCCCAAATAGATTGAGCCTCTCGGATCCCAACCTCCTTGGACTCAACGGTTGCAATTCATAATATAAAAATCAGCATGTATGCACATAATAAAAGAGATGACTGGAAAGTCAAATGAAAACTAAAATGCATTAGAAGATAAGTTCATATATCAAGTAGGAAATCTCAAGTCATCCCATGTCCAGGCCTAATCGTTTAGCCTCTGGCAGTCATTAAACACATTACAAACATCACAAGATAAGAGTTCATCATTGGAGATTAATACAACTTGAAATCGCAAATCATACAACCAACGATACTCTCCCCATCTCCGGATTCCTCCCTCAGCTTTGTTTCTTCTCCTCCTTCAGCAATGGTGGCTCCACTCGATGCTTCCTTCCGGATGCAGAACGGATGCCTCCCCTTCCCATCTTTTTGCCTTTTATCTTCCTCTTCTTCACCAATCACTGGATGCTACTTGTCAATTGCACATTCCCTACCAATATTCCTTGAAACTACCCAGGAACCTTCCTGCTCTGGACCACAGCAGCAGAGAAAGGAATCTGCAAATTTTGTGTTTTGTCTTTTAGTAAACTTTTGGCAAGTTGCGACAGCAGATACCCCCAGGTCAAGTCTTTAGAGCAGATACCCCTATGTACAGCTCCCAGCACACTTGTAAATCCTTGCCATTTTGCCTATTTAAACGGAATCCGATTCGAGAGCAGATAGAGCGACTATCCAATCTCGGGTGCAAATGTCTGCAAGAAAAAGTTAGGAGTAAAGTAAATCACTCAAATCATCACTAGAGGCAGTCATAGGGGTGAAAAAGTGCATATCAAACCCAGGGAATTTCAAATTATGTAAAAGACATAAAATGGTGCGACAATGTATGTAAATGATGTATAGTTTCGTGAAAAAGTATAGTCTTTGTGAAGGAAAGTAGAGAGTAAATTCCTTGTCATCAATTACTCATAACTCTTGTGTCAATATTCTCAATCATAATATCGAACATAAATGTCTTGCTATGTGTATTACCTATATATGTCAGCACATTGTTTTCATATGATCATGTCAAGTTAGCATTTGCTATAATTAATACATGTCCTCGATTACAAAGATTTAAATTTACATATGTAATGAATAATAGCATCTAATCTGCATCATAACCTAATATAATCATAAGTCAGAATGTCATTGTCATCATTTGCACATAAAACATGACATGAGTTATATCAACATTATCATTGTCACCTTATATTCAGTTATGCACAATAAGACATATTTTGTATCATCTATTATAAGCATCAAACTCTCATTTTGAGGCACAAAAAATGTAACTCATATACTCAATTAATAACACCAAAATCCTCATTCCTTAGGCACACAATAATGTCATATAGAAAATGTAACATAATACTTCAAGAATTCTCGCCTCTTGTTTAACCTTTCTACTTTTATAATGTTGTAAGCATCGATATCGAATATAACAATCATGCTTTGTATCTATGTAAATGTCAAGGACAATATTCTCTAAAGTTATCCATGCACTAAGTTTCAATGATCTCGTATTGCATTATAGCAATTAAGGTAAACTATACTACCACATGATATATCACTGCATAAAACCTAATACAAAGAATCATACTTGGATTTCGCATTTTAGAATGCATCATATACAAGAAATCACATCTAGGTTTGCCATATCATAAGACATCGTGTAATAGACAACATGGTGTCATTCAAGGCATAAATAATACATATGAAAATACAAACATTACATTACCCAAGACATTTCCCAAACTTCGTGAATTGGACTTTATGCCTGGGTTCTAATACCATAACTTGTGATGACCAACCCCGACATAGTCGACGATTAGCCATCACGAGGGGGAGTTAACTAGACACTTCACTAATTCAAACTCAAATAGATGAATGTTGCGGAAGAATGATAAGGAAAGTAGGCCATTTCATGGATTTGCCAAAAATTTTGGCTTGACCTTAGCATAAAATTGATAAATAGAAAAATTCCCATGGATACAATTTGATATAACAGTTTATAAGGATCAAAATAAGATCAATTAAAAGAGGCAACTGCCTGAAAATAGAAATTGTGTGCATAGGAGCATGAAGGCTCGTAAACAATATTCAAAAGGAGGAATCCAATTTCTCATAAATTCACAAGAGGGATATCAAATCAAACTCAAATTTGTATGGCCAATACTGATGACGAACAAATAATAAATAGGAACTATACAAGAGTTTCCTACATATGAATGGGCAAGTAGGTAAGTGATAAGTGATAACATGGACTATACTAAGTCCATCGTGACCTAACTCAAATAATTTTCCAACACATGCTCATCACATGGAAAAGAGCTAATAGTCATCATCTGCAAAATGGGGAGGTAGAGGTGACCATAAAATGACTCAGTGAGTGATGGGAACATAGTATCAAAAAATAATAAAACCAAAGCCCATGATACAATATGGTAAAACGGCGATAAAATCATGCAATGAATGTCATGTAAAAATATTTGTCCTTGTTAGTTATAAAAGGAAGTAAGCTAAGGAATGAACAAGTCCTCACTAAGGTCGTATGGCTAGTACACATCCTAAGTGAGTTGTTGTGCTGACTTTGGCTTTCAATATCATAACCGAACTCAATACTATCCAACGTTGTCCACCTAGGATGCAATAATATGATAGGACTTTGTGTCATTTATGAAATGGACTTTATTTTTTGCACCTACTCGGAGTTGATCATTCTCCGATGGAATGCAAAATCATGACACAAGGAAATTTTTATCATGATAATGCATATGAGTATGAATGCACATGTATTTCATAAGAAGCATATAACAAAAGATATTAATCTAGAAAGAATCATCAAATTCCATAAAACTTGAGAAATTCGAGAAAATCTCATAAAATCCATAAGGAGGGTTGTTCCATAACTTCATGAATCTTAACATGACATAATTAATTAAAACATGACAGACAGACATTTATTTCATATGATGCAAGACAAGCACATGGATGCAATAATCCATATAGAAAAGGCGTCTTACCAGCATAAGAGTATGATTTGCTACTTGAGCATACTTATTGTTATTGTGATAATTGCATATACCTCAATATCGCATGGTCTCATCAAATCCAACACATCCGAGTACAAATCAATCAACAATAAGAACCTAGCCATAAGTTTCATAAATGTCCTATTAAACTCCTAATCATTTGATCTAAATAAGAGATATTTTCATATTTAATGGTAACACTCATTTAATGTCTCAAATACAATCATATTTACATACACATTTATCTAATATAACTAATTGATGATTATGTGACCGATTATCCTATTCTACTTATAAACATTTTAACAGTCCTAAACTAATTGGAAAGTAGTCATTTAACTGATTATTTCCTAACTAATAAAATCTGATTTCTCATTTTTTTTAAATTAATAAGAAAAGACGGGTGACCATAATCTTTGAATCCTAGGTTAAATATATTTTCCATATTTATACATGCATATTTCCTAGGTGTCTATACCATAATTTAACATGTATGCTGATATATATATATATATATATATATATATATAAATATATATAAATATATATCATTTATATATGTATAATTATCGTATGTTCTCATTTGCATGTTTACTAAGTTGACTATCATTCAACATGTCATTTATCCATTAATAACATAAAGTTCACTATATTAATCAACTACTCAACAAGGACTGATCCATGAAATCTATTGCAACTTATCATTTATGTGAGTGAATTTCAAACTTAATCAAATTCTTATCAGCATATAAAGATAAGAGTAACTACTAATTTTAATTACCTTGAGATTGTTTTAACTCGCGTTTAATCCATATGACGACATTCTAGCACATAAAGATACATTAATTGTACATTTAATCATAAACACTATCGTCTACAAGTTGTATAACTCATCGAAAAAAATGGAATAATGTGTCGCGTTGTTCTCCTCCGGTTCAGATTGATTGTGCACAATGCAAAGTCAGTAGTGACAACTCAGCACCATCAAATTAACAATTAACGAGTTTTCAGGTTACTCACCGTCAACACACTCGCATGTACTATGAACTACCGACGTCTCGTGGATGTGTCGACTCTAACCTGAAGGATTTCCGCACCATTACATTACAAGTTGTCAGTCAAATTTCTCAACATAACTCATTAATGTGTCGAGCAAAATGTGTGTGGCTCACCAAGGAAAGAAAGGACTCATATGGTGCTCGGTTCGGTTTCTTCGCTACTCCGATAGCTCGCACCCGACACCAGCCTAGGCTGCCATGAACATGGAAAAATCATCACTGACATTCAATGGATTCACAAGCGGATAGATCAGATGGCTCACCGTTGGACTAATCGAGACGTGCGGACCAGTCATCTCTCCCAACTCCGATGACATATGTGTAGGAGTGAATCACAGATGTCTTGGCCATGGAATACAACTCTGACTCGAAATAATTGGACCTATAGTTATTACTCTCTGTAAGCTCATCGTCGATGAGTAGGATGCGTTAAGCCTCGCCGGTGGACTCATGGGATGCGAACTCTTAACCCTTCAAAAATCATAGCACAAAAAACACATCCTCGGAGGAATTAAATCAAGGAATGATTTCACATTCATCGAATTGGACATGGATCTAGGTGACTTACCTATGGAGACGATGAGGTGTTTAGGCGCGCACGGTGACTTGAATTCGTTGCACGTGTATCAAAGGTGGTGATGGTTTCTGCCAGAATGAATAGGAGCGATAGGGCACATCGAATCCACATCAAAGAACGTCTCTCTACTTATATCACTCACCCGAGTAAGAAGAGCGAGGATATGCCACGTCTTCGAGTCGCAAACACTCCTGCACCGACGAAGTCCCTTTGATCTCGAGATATGGACTCGAAATGAAAATCCAATCAATATACCTCACCAAGTTCGCATCGTCAAGAGGGTCGTCTTTGTACCTTCTGATGGTGTGGTCATCGTCGAGAAGTCGCTCGTCGGTGTGTCCTAATCTCTTAGCAGCGTGTGGGGAAAAATGCGAGAGAGGGAGGAAGAGAACGACAGGAGAGAGAGAAAGGGGAACAACTTTTTTATCAACCTCTAGGACAAATATCCAATATCCAACGATTGGATAAAATAAATTTATTTATTTATTTTTATTACATGTGCTGCGAAAAGACGAACATGCCATCACTAGTTTTGAAAAATTACAATTTTTCATCGTGGTCTTTCTCAAAGTTTTGGGCCATTACAATTGTGGAAAATCTAGTGGTGTCTTAGCTTGTCCACATCCACATCCTCATATGGATGTGGCCTTTCTCATCCATTTGTAGCCATAGATGGATGCAGACCACCAGCAGATTCAGATGGACACGACCCACCTATAGATTTAGATGGACAAGCCCACCCAACATGCCAACCAGAGATTCATCCCTCTTGGTGCATTATGATGGAACACGTCACCTGACGGACGCCCAACCATGTAGCACCCACCCGCATGGCGTTCAGTCTGAGCAGCATCTAATCCGTGCAACACCCCTGCAATGTAGTGACATGCACCCATGTGGTGCCATGCACACCATGCAGCGCTGCTTGCCCATGTAGTGCCCTTACTATGTGGTTGTGTGCGCCTATGTGACGCCATTTTTGTGTGGTATCACGGGCTTGTGCAATGGTGCACGTTATTACAACAAAGCACACCCATGCAAGACCAATCCTACGTAGTGCACCCTCATGTCATACACCAATCTTGCACCTACCTTTAGGTGTGTAATGGCGCATGGCCATCCCGTTCCATCCCCACGCAGCATCATATGCCTTGTTTTTAGCATGATATCCTCTCTTGAAATTTGTCCATGATGATGTTGTCATTGGCATCTTTCTTTTCACTCAATGATAGAGGATCATTAATGAAACCAAATCTTTGATTGAGGATCATTGTTGAAATTTGGCTCTGATACTATTTTGTTATAGATGGTACAAAACTATGAAGCTTGATCCTAGTTTGTTATGGATTATATCAAAACATAAAGCTTTCCTACCAGTTTATTGTGTAAATCAAACATCAAAGAGAGAGGGAGATCACACACAAAAACACACGTGATATTTACATCGTTCACCCTTAACTAGAATACGTCCTAGATAGATAATTATTCAAAATTTGAGAACTATAAACAAAATATCCTGAGCCCCTATGGGAAGGATCACCAAGGATCCCCAAGATCCCGTCTCCTGACTCTAAGAAATCTTGAATCCCAAAGTTAAAGTTAAACTAAGAAATTTCAAATCCTAAAGTTAAAATAAATTCTAACTACATAAGTAAAAATGAACCTAAACAAATAGGAAAAATAGTCCAAAATAAATATGCTGCATCTCATTCCTAATATAAGTTCCTACAAGAATTCTAATCAAATTCTTATAAGTTCCCTATGACTTGAATTCCTCCAATGACATAAATAATTATCAAACTTTGCCAACAAATTCAGATAAGCATGACCACATGGTCTGCCCCTCCATATATTTAATTCACCTGACCTCCTTGCCCATAAATTTTGATGAGTGTGGTTCCCCTTGTCTGTAGATTCAGATGATCGATCACATTTGTATCGATCACAAATATGTATACTTGACCCATGGATCTGCCCATCCATAGATACATATAGCTGCGATCCTCTTAGCATGGTGTAGATTCAAATTCACGCAACCTAGTTGGCATGCCTAATAATTTAGATGGACATGGACTACCTGACTCATCCATAAACATACATACGGGTTTGACTCTCCTGGTCTACTCGAAAATTCATATGGACATGAATTGTCTTGCCCACCCATAGATTCATATGAACAAGGTCTTCTTGGCACTAGATTCAAATGAATGAGGTTCGCTTGACCATCCGTAGGTTCAGGTGAACATGTGCCAAGAGATTTAAATGGACGATATTCACCTAGAATGCCCATAGAATCATATGGACACAACCTGTCGACAAGTACAAATGAATGTAGCACGCTTGGCCCAATCGCATATTCCGATTCACTTGGTTTGACGATGGATTCAAATTAACGTCGCATGCCCAACGCAACCCATATATTCAGTTGGACATGGTCCGTTCGTGGATTCAAAAGAAGAGACCTGCTTGGCAACTATAGAATCAGATGGACACGGCCGACATGCAAATTCATATGGACAAGATTGACCAACATGCCCATATGAAGATTCATCATAATCGACATGTTCCCATGGCACACACCCGCATGACGAGAACTCGACCATGTAGCACTGGTCCCACAATAAAGTTTGCTCGACATCTAGCACCTTACTTGCAATGTGAAGCACGTGCTTATGTAGCACCCTTCCTGTGCATTAGAGGAACTTATGCAAGGACACGCACTTGTGTGGTGGTGTGCACCAATTAGGTGTCCAATGGTCCAGCAATGCATGTCCATTCAATCCCCAACTTATGTGGTGCCACACGTCCATGCAACACCCTTCCCATGCAGCAGCACATGCTATGTGTGTGCCACGACCTCCTCTTGAATATTCATCCTTGCCGGAGAAGCCATCGATACCTTTCTCTTTGCTTGATGATGGAGTATCATAAATAACCCAAAGCTCTGATGGAGGATCGTAATTGATCCTTGACTCTGATGCTAATTTGTTATATATAGTACAATAACATAAAGCTTTGATATCATTTTTTACGGATAGTATCAAAATATAAAGATCTAATATCAGTTTGTTGTGGGAAGTGAGAGAGAAGAAATCACATGCATAAGAGCACATAGTGACCTAACTAAATTGAAAAATAAAATCCTAGACAAATAGGAAAAAAAAGAGTAAAAAACAAATAGGCTATAAATCTCACTCTACATCGTAATTTTCTAGGAATTATAGTCAAATTCTAATGAATCATTGACGTTGTTCTCTTTGTTGGATGATGGAGGATCACAAATGAATTTGTCTTTCTCTCATCTTTTAGTTAATCTTAGTTTTTTCTTGGCATTATCACTACACCTTAGACATGAGCATCTTACTTGACATTGACTTTCAATGAAAATAACCCTTATGAATTAACTTTATCGTTCATGTCACTCTTCATCTTTAACTTTTTATCATGTGACAAAGCTTAAAACTTAATCATCTAACTTCAATAAGCCATCATAATGGTGACATGTCCTTTTATCATCTTATTTTGGTCGAGGTTTCTCTGCAGGCCATCTTATTTGGGATTTGTCAAGGTAGGGATAAGTCTTTGCAGCCACCCTCTTTCTGCTCTCTTTGTGCTTTCAAAAACAACCTCAAGAAGTATCCACCTATGTCAAACTGTGTGATAAGTTTTTACTCCCCCTTTACTTAACATGTCCACAATACTTAACTCTCCATATTTTATTACAATACATAAAATGATAACACAAGCATACATGGTTCTTTTTAACCCTAATTACAGTTGAACATGCATATCATTTATGGGCTGTCGCCACACATCACATCAATTTCATCATAAAAAAGCAATTAATAATATCGTATGCTTTATCAGCGACCAATAAGCAATTAAGGAATATAACATGTTTTCTTTAATTGTCAACTAGTAAATGTTTGAACATTTCAAAATCCAAAGTCATAAATCTTAAGTCAGCGCAAATCGGTCACTTATTTTTTTTCTTTGGATGATTGAGGTAGGCTCAATCAGTTAACCAACCGGCAGCTATAATGTGCATGTCACTCGATCTACCACTTGGGTGGTAGGTTAGCTTGATCAGCAAACTGACTCACATCTCTGCAATGGAAGTGTTATTCAACCGACTTCTTTGACTATCAAAGTTGGTTTGGCCGGTAGGTCGATTAATCGATGGGAAACATTAAAAACTCACAATTTAAAACTAAGGGTTTTCTCCTAAGTATCATGCATGTACATTATCGAATCTAACATATAATTTCCTAAGTTTTCTTGGCATATAAGTCTAACATAATTAGTATCAAACATAAGAATTAATCATACGCATATATTGTACAACAGTTTCATAAATGCATGGAATAAAATATGTGTCTTGTTCAATATACAAGGCTAAATATGCAACTTAAGTTTTTCTTAAGTTCTTACTCCTCCTCGGAAACATTGATCTCAACTGAAACTTCCAAGCATAATTAAAAGGAGAGGATCTCCTCCACATCTTGGTGTGTGCCTTTTCCTTAATCACTTCTCCTTCTTCCTTGATCAGACAACCCCTTCTTCTTCTCCTCCTTCCTTTGCTGAAAAGTTCGGAAATTAGGATGATTTTGTTGGCTCTTTGATTGTTGACGATGCAAACAAGGTGAGTTGAATGCAATTTTTAATGAGAGAGAATGGCAGCTAAAGGAGAGTTCTATAATGTTGGTGAGTAAGTTTTGGGATCAAATGAGAGTAAATGGTGGGAAAGTGGGGCCCACTTATTGCATATTCTTTAATAGAGAGATTCAAAGGCTATGCAAGAGAAGAAAAGAAAAATATCACAGAATCATTGCATACATATATGAGATACACAAATTCATGTTATCATGCATGTAGATGCATTAGAATATCTATATGATAGTGACGCTGTAAAATCTATGAAGTATGAGAAATATGTAGGAAAAAAATATAGACATGCAAAAGGTAATCATGGGGTATTGATAGCATAAAACTACATTTAAACAATCCTATCAGAAAAACAAAAGGAACATACGGAGAAAAGAAATACAAAAAATAGTGAAAAAAACCCCTTATTACTCTAATATTTTTCCTCTTCTTAGTTGTTGGATCCATGCTGTTCTTGAATTATATGATTTTGTTTTTAGTTGTACTTTTCCCTCACTACCAATTTTAAAGCATCATGTGTACAAGCTTCTAGAAAATTTCAAAATGGACCTGAATAATAGGTGCAAGATTTTCTTTCCTTGTCAAGAACCCGGATGTGTTGAAGGCAATACTCGCTTGTCCAATGGAGATGCATAAGCATGACTACGTGCATAATTGATGCTGTAAGTGTGAGAAACTTGAATGTATCTTGGATATCATAGTGACTTGTTATTATTTGGTGGAGAACAAGGAAGCTTTATTTTCTAATTGGGTTATAACTATTTTTAGTGTTTTTTTTAGAAAACCCCAAATCCGTATATCCTCCAAAACTTCGCTTTGCATTGAGTTGTCCAAGTGCATATGTGATCAATTGCTTCTTTCTCAAAATGAGAACAAACCATGCATGTATTTATTATGTGTATACCTTATGAGTTGCACATTTGGAAACTTTATTCATGATTATTTTTATTTATCTTTGTTATAAATGGATAATTTCATTATTGTTAACAACTATTTATGGCTTGAAAGTCTCTTACAAGGCATATGTATAAGTGTGTGTGTGTGTGTGTGTGTGTGTGTGTGTGCACGCATAAATGTGTTTGTGGCATCAATTTAAATATTTTGTAACATGCTTATTTTTCTTGTTGCATTCAAAATTTACTATATTTTAATCTAGAAAATAATTATCCTAATTTTGAACTAATATCTATACTGTTTAAGCATGAGAGTAGCTATATTTTAATTAGAAACTCTTTTGCACCTATTAAAGTTTGACTAGAATTCATGTAGGAGTTTCGATTTAGAGTGAGATTTGTAGTCTATTTGTTTTGAATTTTATTTCCTATATAGTTACCATTATGGTTTATCTTTGATATTTGAATATTTTAGTTTATGTAACTAAGATGACATATTAGCTTAAAGTTAGGTCATGAGATAATATGTTAAAAAGATGAAGTAAAGAAAAGATGAATGATCATATGTTAATCATAAACTTGGGTTAAAGACCCTATTGTATGTTTCATGTTTAGTATTTTTATATGCATGACAAATAGGGATGATATGATATAATTCATCTATTCTTCGACCTTTATATATTCTAGCAGGATGGATATCTCCTGCTTCTAGATCTTACCTGTGAGAAAGATTGATGATCACTTGGCACATGACGGGCATGCACATAGATGGGTTATGAGCTTTGTTTTAGATTCAAGTTATGTTATCTTTACTTGTTTTTCGATAATGATGTATCAAAACTATGTATAGCACTTGGGTGAGCTCATGTATGATTTGATGTTAAGATGCCTTTATAGACAATGTTGTTATGTGGTGTCAAGTGATTTTAATGCTTATGTCAAGTGTATAATCCAATTCTTAGTTTTATTTATGTGGATCTTCTATGTCTTCCCCTGATTTTTGTCTTGTATTGATTCATGTTATTGTCTAACTCTTATTCTTGTATGTGTTGACTATGTGTTATCGGTCAAGACAAGTTTTGTTGTCCTCATCAACCCCTTCAAGCACATGACATGAATTGATTCTTACTTGTGGCATGGTACATTTTCTAGGTGTTATAGTTAGGTTCCAGAGCCTAATGTGTGGAAAAAGACTATGAACGTCTTATGAATGAATGCATTTATCTAAGTCAAAGTCATCCTAAAGGTCAAATTTTTAAGTCTATAAGATGTCTAAAGTACACGTGGAGGGCATCATAAGTAACCATGAATGTTAAGAAAAATCTAATCTCTAACATTTATATAAAGGCTAACCATTTGATGTATGGTTATTGTGGCATTTCAAAAATCCAACATGAAAGAAATCCAGAAGGAAACCATGAAGGGTCAAACCAAAAGAGACTCAAACGAGGAGGGTCGAGTCATCATGAAGAAAATTACTTCTTGAGTGCTAGTCTATGTTGGTAAATCATTGAGGCGAAGATCTAGTGGTTCTAGCTTCTTTGAAAAATTCATAAAGACGGACCCACCAATGTTCATCGAGTGAGGACCCTGATAAGGCCAAGTCATGGTTATGAACAATGAACGATAAATTTGCAGTCATCCATTGCTCGAAAAGGAATAAAGTTTACTTTGCAACAAACTAACGCTCTGATCTAACAAAGTATTGATGGGATTCCATGTAAAGGACCAGGTTCAAAGGAAATGACAAATTTTCTTGCGAGGAATTTATCCAAAGAATTTGAAGAGCACTATTCTCCAAAACATGTGAAGGAAAGGAAGCAAATGGAGTTTTAAAAGTTTGAACAAGGAATCCTTATATTGGAGGAGTACAATAAATCAATACCTACACATTGAGAAATATAATTCTCTTGAAAAAATGAAAGGAATAGGGCCAACAAGTTTGTCAACGGGCTAAATTCTCATTTAAAAATGAAGGTTTTATGCAGCAATGCTACTTAGCAAAATTGAGAATGTACTTATGCAAAAGTCTCATATGGATGCACAGATCACCAATTGGAGTTAGTTTTTATAGTCATCCCTACCGGAGAGCATATTAGAATACAATCGATGGATTCTAAAAGTGACCCGTACTAAGTTTGAAGGTGGCTCCCACCATAATTACACCATGTAGTTCGTAGTTCTACATGACACATAGTATCATTCTACCTCATCTTATTTTTTGCAGAATAAGATTGGTTGGTTGTGATTATAAAGATGACTCCCATCATCATTAGCGATTTAGCACCAAGCTCCAACCACCATCCATTCAGTGCATGAACCATACAAACTAATGTGAATGGATGATGTTGAATCTAGGATCCCAAGATTGTTTTGAATGATCACAAATTTGTAAGAGAACTCAGTCTGTACTAATGAACTTGTTTGAGTTGATTCCTGTAACAGGACATAGACAAGTTTAGTACAGCGGTCGACCTGAGCTAAAGGAACGGACGACCACTGCACACGTATTACACGTCTTGAAGAATCATATTATGCAGCGGGCGTCCTAAGGATATAAACGGTCGATCAGTGGAAGGAGGATGGAGGTCATATAAACAGCAATGTATATGGAGGAGGAGGCATATAC